>VWZX01001666.1:1564595-1642095 GCA_013399015.1 Galbula dea
GATACATATAGCTTTTGCGCTGTGCTCTAGTCTGAGTCAGCATGATTGCATGTAGACTTTGATACTAATTTTAGCTAAATCTAAATATTTACAAAGTATTCAAAGTAGCAAAATTCTGCTTGATTTAACATCTCTTATGTCCTTAAGATTCTCTTCTCCATGACAGACAATATTTTTGTGTAGTATCTGGATTCAGAAAATAGAAGAGTCAAATACTTTATTAAGTTACACTTCTGTGATACTTTCACTGTACTTCTGTTGAACCAATCATATTCACCACCAGTATTCATTTTATGTGAAAAACTGAAATGTCCCATGAGTAAGTCCTGAGACCTCTTATGTGGTTACTGTTGCTAAGGAAACCACATCCTTGATATCCATGTGTCCGACATGTCAGTCTCATTTTGCATCTAGCTATCCATAAGCTAACACAGCAGCATGGAGTAAAGAAGAAAGAGAAGACAAAAGAAGCTGAAAACTATTTTCTATCAAAGTATATTTGCATAGTTGTTAATTCTAGGTCCTTCTATGTTACATCTCACTTGTTTTTGGCAGAAAAGAATTGCTTGCAGTAGACTGAAACAACAGTCTGTAAAGTTACAATAATGGTCCCTTACCAAACAATAAAATAGATTCTGTTCTAACCATCATCAGACAGGAAACTGAAAACACATTTTATGCAGTATTTCACTGAACCAAAAATTAATTACTGGCACTAAAAATGGACTATAATCCTTTCTTATATTTTTAATTCCTAACAAACTTAAATCAGCCTTTATTTTTTTTTAATTTATAAGTTGAAATCCTTTCTCCCCATATTTGCTAATCTTACAATACACTCAATTTTAACATACGCTAAAAACTGATTTTAAAGTTTAATGATAATGTTCTCATAACTATCTAAATGTCTTGTAGGCATAAGATCATTTATATCAGTTTCTCAGTGGGCCAAGATGCAGGTTTTTAAGGGCATAGGTCTAATCTGGGTAAATCAGCCCTTGAAATTCAAAGACCACTAGGTGAGTAAAAGACAATTACATCTTCCAAGGTCTCCTCATTTTCTGAGCTATACCTACACTGACCAATGGAGCACTGTCAAACAGAAGGAAGCTAGCTCTAAAGGAGCTGATCTAGCTACAAGCACAGTTAAGTACCCCAAAGGAATACAATGTAGTTGTGTCTGTCTATCCTGTCACTATCCCTAGCACAATGTCTTTGAGGTGTCATTATTAAAAAAATAATAGAATTAACCACCCAAAACAAAATAATCCCTCCATAATCCTAGAGAAAACAATTAACAACCTGCTAGTCTACCTAGGTGCTCACAAGTCTACGGGGCCAGATGACTCCCACCTCAGTTGGCAGAAGAGCTCACCAAGACACTCTCCATCATTTATGAGTAGTCCTGGTTAACTGAGGAGGTCCCAGATGACTGGAAGTTAGCAAAAGTGACACCTATCTACAAGAAGGGTGCTTCAAGATCTTTCATTTTTCAGAGGGAGTATTAAAACACATTTTCTTTCTCTGGCTGCACAACATGATGCACAGTGGTGTTTTACTCTGTGAATGGGACTCTTGGACATTCTGATATTATGAATTATAAACCACAATAGTAAGGGCTTTTCTTGTACATTTTGCATATATTCTTAGTTAAGTGAACATGAATTGAAATAGCTTTTAAATTTACAAGCACAGTCTTTCTTGACATGCTCTCTATTGTATGAATCATTTAGTTATGCACTATTTTGTTTAACTGTCTTTTTATTTCAGTGGGTTTTTTTCCCCCTTCAACTCTTCAAGAAAACATCCTCTTCCCAAGATTATTCACAAACTTGTTTTCACTTTTCAGCATGTATTTCTGTGAAACCTTTTTCCATCATACTTATGCAGGGGTTATATCTGAAGTGAAAGATGTCAGCATATTCCTGGAGAATAGTATAACCTTCAAATTAAAGCAAGTGCAGATGCTTAGCCCCAAGTTCCTCACAGGTTTTGCATTACTAAGAAGGATTGTATGGGAACAAGAGCTGTAGAATAAGGAGTGGAGAAAAGTCTTCAGTGTCACAGAAACGTTAATATATGGCCAAATGTTCAAAAACTGGATTATATTACAGCAGAATAAAAGTTGTTTTCCATTATAAACCCTTAAAGGTTAGGAAAATAAATGCACCTGCTCTTAGAGGCTTAGAAACTATGTGCTAAGACTAAATTCTTTCTCTTTTTCATGAGTTTGCCTTGAAATGTTGGATGAACATGAAGATCTTTAACCCTATCTCTAAGATTACTGGAAAACATCCTCTAGGGAAAAAGTAACGTGCTATGGCAAACAGAGACAGGTAATAACTCAAAGCTGAAGTTATCTGAATAGGCTCCTACCTCACTGGAGCTTTTATTTTGAATATGAGGCTTGGATAGAGCATGCATCAGCATGCACTCAGAAACATCATGTTTTCTTTCATGTTAAAAAAACCCCAGATTTCCTTTGCTTCTCAGAAAATTCATAAAATAACCAGGGACTTGGCACCATTAAGGAATTTTAAGAGTTAAAATCGAGTAATTGTTTTTGCCACAGTTTTGAATGAAATTAAAACCTGTGTCCCATTTTTAAATGAAGCTTTTGTAAGTTCCTTGGGTTATCTCACTCTGTTTAAAAAAAAATTGGGAAGGCAGTGGTTTTGGTTTCATTCCAACTGGAATGCCTAGTGACCATCTGCCAATTGAATTCCATCCAGGACTCCTGCAGTAGTAAAATAATCGATAGCAATAGAAGTAATAGCTGAGTATCAAATTGAATCATGGTTTGTATTCTAACCTGATGACATCAGTGTTCAATAATTCTTGAACCTTTCAACTCAGGTTGAAATTTTCAAACTTTTACTTTTGGTCAATGTGTATTGGACTTTTTTATTATTATTTGACTTTGGCTGCAGTTGTCATATTCTTTTCTGAAGTTTTAAGGAGAAAAAAGATTGGGTTTTTTAAGCATGTAAAAACTGAGAAAATACACTCTTGACAGTAAACAATTACCATGACATTTTTATTTTTAAATAATCACTCTGCAGCTAAAACAGCTGGGGGGTGAGAGTTTAAATCTGGCAGGAAAACAGCACTAAGGGGAAGTGCTTTTGAGTGTGCTGGAGAAAATTGGTTTTGATGTGATTTAGTCCTAAGCATTTGAAATCCCATGTACTGAGCATGTAACCACAGTTTCTCATTTAGCTTCACAGATACTGTCTTACATTGGTTTAGATGCAAAAGTTTCTGCTAGGGACATATTAATTTATCTCAGAGAAAACAGTTCAGCCCTCTGCAGCGAGGTACTATCCACAAATTTAGAGTCATATCAGATAACTGTACTCCAGATTGAAAAAGTTTATAGGACAAAATACTGTTGGTATTTCATATTATGATTTCACACAGACTGCAACATCTCACTTTGGTGCCTATTACTTGCACAATAAGGTAGTGTGCTTCACTTCTGTCCCTTATTTGGGAGCTTGGGGTCTTTTAAATAACCATAGTTTTCAGCCATGGGAGCTATGTTTTGAAGGTTGCCATATTTTTGTCTTTGCAGACATATATGGTTCTCTGAATCCTGAAGTGTTCTTTTACATAAAACAGATTGCTTGAAGGCACACAGATGACTTTAAATATTTCTGCACTTCACAGTGAATTGCTCATTCACCTGAGTGTTTAACTATGTCAGTGTGTTCAACATTATCATATTTAATTGAATGGTTCAACAAGATAATATGCCAGTGCACACATAATTCAATGCATTATTGGCTCACAATAAATAAGGCAACTCTCAAATAAAACACAGGGGACCTAGCAAGAGAAATTATGTATAAGTGAGAAAGACATGAGTACATTGAGGGTTTCCTTAAGACAGATAACTCATCAATTCTTACAAATTTATAAATCTGGAAATTCATAAAAAATAGGACCATGAAAGAGAATGCATTTAAAAACCATAATTAAGACAGGTAGCTGCAGCCTCTCTAATATTTCTACCTTGTTGTTGGTCCATTTCATGCCTTCACTTAAATGGAGAGAACATTTAAACTTACTCCTTAGTTCTGTAAATGTCCTAAGTTTTAAATTCTAAAGCCATTGGTCTCACTCCTAAAGGTCCTCTTTAAAGGAAGATACTGTTTTCAGCAATGCAGATATTTTCTGTTCTTCTCTAGCAATCTGCAGTCACCCCTTGCCATGACATAAGATCAATGTTGAACCAAAAACATGAAAAGGAGATACCAACAAATAATGCTGGCAGAAACCATTCCTCATCACTCTGGGAAACCTTTGGAGAGCTAGACTAATGACATTACACATTGACATCTCTAGACCTGTGGAAAATAAAGCATAGTCTGTCATAGTCTTTTGGCTAATAAACATAGGCTTAGACTATACAGAAGCAAGTTCTTTAACTTCTATAAGCAGTAAAATCATTATCAAAATATTTGAAGAAACTATTTCCTTTTCCATCCTCGCTATTGCACAAATGGATTATGACCCTTCTCAGTCGAAAAATGGCAAGGGAAGAGGAATTTTGCAGCTAAATACTAAGTCATCCTGCAATCAGAAATGCTGCTTTTTCTCCTTGAGGTGGAATTTTGGGGCCTCTCATTTTGATTACCATCCACAACCTTCTGGGTGCATGTGATAAGTATACCTTTAGCTTAGAGGAGAAACGTGTAAGCTTTTTTCCTCTTTAGTAGCTACCTTCCTTCTGGACTGAAAACAGGTATTACAGGAGAATGGCATATATTGTGACAGCATTCTGCCTGTTGCTTCCCAAAATGCTGTCCTGGGTGTATCTGAAACATGGCTAGGTCTGCAGCTGAGATAATGCACTGAAAGGTAGGAACACTTTATGTGCATACCTATAGAAATACTTCTTCCAGGCAGTTCCCACACTATGGCTCATTCAAGAAATTAACTGAGAGTTGGTGAAAGGAGGAAGGGAGGGGAATAAAAATCAACTTCATAGTCTAGGATTAGATGTGATTGATCATTGCTTTTAGTAGCCTGCTGGGCATTCTTGATGTTTTGTAGTAAATTAATAAATAAACAAGGCACTATCTCTGAAACTGAAATTTGGCAGAAGGCAGTTAGTCTGGATCAATTAATGTCAGAAAATGAAAATCATACAGTAACGACACACCTTTTAAAAGAACATTTAGTATGTGCAGCTTAAGCTTTTAAACAAGTCAAGAATTCCTGAGATTAAACAGATCTGAAACCACCTTGTTTTAATTGAATTTATTACATTTTTAATATAAATGATACATGACATGTTCCTCTCTACTTAGTTTGTACTGGTTTTGTCTCTCAAACAGGACTGGCAAATCAGCTGCTCTGAGCTACAGCCCAGAGCTGAAGTTACAGCTTCAGCTACAGTTGCTGAATGAAATGGTCAAAACAGATCTAAGTCAGTAACTCCAAAATGATTTTTTTACCATTATGGAATTGAAAATCACCACCAGACCCAGGAGAAAAATTATTCTAGACCACACCTTGCTATTGATATTTCCCAATACCAATACAAGAAAGGGAAGGCAAGGGAGACTGCAGAGTGAATTTTGAGGCCACAGTATACAGGTTAGACATTTTTAATATTAAAAATATTAAGAGGTTTATATTAACATATTCATCTTCTTCAGGCCACTGGAAGACAATTTGAAGAAAAGAGTGCATTCTGGAATTTGCCTTGGTGAAAGCTATGCTGATCAACCAAAATATACATAATTAAGAACTCTTTCATTACGTATTAACAACATGTGGACACATCCTTTGATCAGCAGCCTGAGTGCAAATTACCCTCATGTCGAGGTTTTAGGCAATGCAAGCCTATGCTCCCCCCCTTCTAAAATACTGAATTTCAGTCAGTGTGAATTAAATGGTAGACTAAAACTAAATTTTGTGGCTTAGCAGCAACAGAAAATCTAGTTATGTTATTTCATACCTATATAGAAGAGGGTGACAAGCCTGAAGTCAAGGGAGAAGAGCAGCAATTGTACAGAAAGAAGCAGCTTCCCATCTAAAATGTCTGTCTCTTAAGCAAGTCACTTGTTTTTGAATGTCATCTCAGCATTCTTGTTCCTCTCCTGCTACAGGACATCAAAATGAGGTCATGCAGAAACATTTCCATTCAAAAAAACATTCTCCCTGTAAAGTTTTTATCACTTCCTGATGACACTTATTCTTAACAATTCACCCCAATATTTATCTACTTAAGAGTAAGATTATATCCCAGGAAATGAAGGCTCTTTTGAAAACCTAACAGTTCCAAATCAACATGTGATATAAGAAGAAAAAAAGTCATTTGAGCTTAAGCCAAAAGAGCAACATTGAAGGCTGAATCAAAGGACATATGCATTAAGGTTTGATTAAGTATTTAGTATTTCCTTGACTCCATGTTTTCCAGGGCACTTCTTGTGCCTTTTTTATTGGTCTTACATCTCCTAAACTATATGTCTTGGTATTTTTGGTTTTCTCCATTATAGATGTCATTCCCTATAATGTATGGCCTGTATTAACAAATCAATAAAGCAGCTGCTACTGTTGGTGCATTTTTCTTTACCCATTAATGTTTTCAATGGTGTAAGCTATACAGATACTGTGAAAATATTTACAGCATGTTAGCTCAAGCATTGCAGACACATGCACATAAATGTATATAGGCAGACACACATACTTGTCAGGAAAAAAATGTTCAGACATTCACAAGAATGAATAATGCAGAGTTATTGTTGCACATCTCATACTGGGTTCCTTATCTGCACTAGAATGGCTTGAGAGAGATGCTCAAAGATGCTCAGAAACTTGGGCTCCTTCTGCATTTTCAGGGCTTGCAGTTTGATGAATTTGCTCTTTTAGTGTCCTGAATTCCTTTTGAAACTGAATTAGTAATATAGTTCTACTTTTGTGTGTCTAAACACATTTTTTCCCCACAGTAAGGTCAGGATTTGACCTATGAAGTCCATGGAAAAAGGAAATTTCCTAAACATATTTGCCAAGAGTAGTTATTGAAAGACATTTTAATTAAAAAGAAATCATCAGATGGTGGTAGCCATTCACCCATATTGTGGGCAGTCTTTTATAACTGCTCTGGTAGAAAATAGGGGTTTGAAATTATGTTTTCAGAAATTTTTGTTATTTTGCTCTCACACACAGATCATTCATCTTTATTGTGGTGTTGGACTAATTCACTTCAGCTTCTGATATGCCAGTGGAGCACACAAATTTATTACTTGCTTTCTGTGATCCTCTGGGTAGGCTTTATGTCATTTAATTTCAATCATCCCAAAGTAAGGCATATGCTTCCATCAAAGTTCAGAGAAGTTGTCATTCTAATCAATAGTTTATGTCCACATACTCCCATCCAAACTGCATTGTATATAGCTGGGGTTAGAGGTGCTGAACCTGTAACTCCACGTTCTTCAAACACTACTGTGAAAGGCAAGTTTGGATATCATTCAATTTTCTCATCTTAAATGTAGGCAGAAGCAAAAAACCCTATTCAGCAGTTTCCCAAAGCATTGAGGTTATATTTCAATTCTAGGTTCTAGATTGTTCTCTCTGAAACCTGTATATACCCAAAAATCTCAGGCTTCACAAAAACATAGGTTTTATTCAAAGTGTGATATTTATGTCTATATTAATCATGTTACAAAGCCATTTTATCATTGTCCTAGAATCATTTCCAGCCTATAGACATTACTTCTTCTGAGGATGCCAAGACATTCATACATTTGTCTTTTATTTTTCACCTGGCTTATTGTAATTCATTACTTGCTGGTCCACTTGTCACTTTCTGTTTTACTTCCTTACAGCTGATGCAAACTTTGGCTGCTTGATTGCTTATGATATTTCTAATTACATTACTACAATAATGAAATAGTTTCACTAGCCTCTTGTGAAACAGCAGATTGCTTTTAAGAGCCTTTTCAGCTAAGATGGCAGAGGTACTGATGTGGTTTATACCCTATTACTTGCCCAGAAAGGAGTTTCTAACAGAGTAGGGGTGAAATACAAGAACAGAACCACAATTTTGAAACCATTTTTTAAAAAAATCAAAGCAAATCTGGTTAAAATTTAAGATTATTTTCCCTGAGATTTCAAATTGATTTGAACTACAATTTACAGTAAAGGGCAGACTACAATTACCAATAAACTGACTGATACAGTTCCTAGGCTTATTTATGAATGAAACTGGTATGCAAGCACAAGGGGAATGCTTTCATTTATTTGCTTACTGAAAGCTCCCTGAAATATTTAGCTAGTCAGTAATTAATAAGCTCAGTTGTACAACATCACAAGTCATGTAGATTGCAGAGGCTGAATCAAATTAATATAATCATGCTATTATGCATTCAAGGTAATTCCTTGTCTTAAATAATGTGTGAAGTTATGTTCACCTCATTTTATAATATAGAAATCTTGAAAGGATGATGAGAATGTTAGAATAACCTTACCACTCAAAATAAACTAGAACTCTGATATTTAGAAAAGAAAAAGAAGATAAAGAAGGCAATGACAAGAATCTGTAAAATAGGGGGGGAAATGGCTTTAAGAATGTGAATAGGAGAAAATGATTTGCCAATAAAATTGTTCACAAAGAAAAGGAAAATGTGTATTACAGAAAGCATAGATAAATTACAGAAACCACTGCCACAGTGCATTTTGGAGTCCAGCAGTACAAGGCTGTTAGAATAGCCAGCCTCAGAGGACAACTCTTTTGGTACTTCTTGTGCACAGTCATCTCAGAGTAACCCTCTGCTGATTTCTAATGTACCAGAAGCTCAGATGTATAGCAAATAAATAATTATTGCTGTAGTATCCTATTTCTAGCACTTTCCCAAGGCATCATTTGCTAGGCAGCAGACATTTGTTCTGACTTGCAATGGTTCTGTCATTCTTAAACACAGGTAGGTACCCACTACCTTCTCCACATGCAGAAGCACCAAGCTGTAAAGATGTTTGTGACTATGCCAGTGAGATAAAGTAAAGGTAATATAGCTACTTCTGTAGACATATATAGAAATCAGATTTCTAAATTTACATTAAAAGTCATCAGAACCAGGAGAGGTCAGACAGACCCGAGTGCTCTTGCAGTAAATAAAAATTGTTGTGCCTTCTCTCTTGTCAAACCTGGCTGCCAAATTCTTATTTCACATTACAATTACTTGTAAAATGGAATACAGACTTCATGCATTATATTTATTTCACTTCATTTGCATGTTAAATACATAACATTTGCATTTCTACTAAAGCAACAACACAAACTTGTAACTCAAAAGATGTACTCTGATAGGAACTTGTAATTATAACACATAGCAGAAGTAAGATGAATTCTCAAAGTACACAATGAATTTTGTACAAGAAGGCCAGTGCTGCTTCACTGAATCATGTCTAAAGAGCACTGTAAAGGAGTGAAAATGAAGAGACAAGAGATCCACCAGCCAAAGGGAGACAGAGAAGGAACATTTTAGACGGAAAATGAAGTATCCTAAATACAAGACTATCTGAAAAAACAATCTCTCAGAAGAGGTCCAGCTTTAGATACTCACCAAGCTGACAGGAATTGGACATTTAATCTCTAATAAGTATTGACATATAAGAAATCAATGCAGTTTTGAAATGTAATTACAGAGTAATTTGCATGAAAAAACTTTCAGGATAGGAAATCTATCACTTGGGTAACATTCTTCTGTGCATGAAGCTTCAAACATTCTCAATTTAAAAGTATATTTTTAAAATGTATCATGAAATTGCAAAATATTTACTTTAAAAATATTTTACTACTAGATTACACTCCTGCTAAGAGATGAGGAGAGGAGCAACTTATTCCTCCAGGCTTTTTTCCTCAGCCCCTGAACAAAAGATTTCTATTGGTAATGTAGGCTACACAGCAAATATTCCTGCAAGCTACTGAGCTCAGGAAACATCCAGTGTGGGATCTCCCAGCCTGGGATCCCACTGCTTTTCAACTAACTTAGCAGAACTCCTATCCCATCCATTAGGTAATGTCTTGTAGTCTATACTGTATAAGTTAAAGTAACAGAATCTGTCAACCTGAAAATTTTAATAAAAGATACAGAAGTGCCTTATAAATTTCCTGGAACACTATTCTATTTCATATTAAACAGAGTACAGGTATGAAATGTCAGCTATTTAAATTGCTCTGTGCTGTCATTTCACTGGTTCCTGCTTTTCCTACAACAATGTTTAAAACCTTCTGGAGGACACTGCTTTCCAGAACAAGCCCCTCTCAGGCCGAATGCAGTTATGCATCACCACATCATACAGTGTAAAAGCAGAAGTTCCAATATGACTTACATACCAATAAAAATATTTGCTAGTAACCAAGGATGTGATACTCCTTGGCAGATACCTTTTCAGTGCCTCTATATAGGCAGAAGAGGCCAAAAAACTTGGCAGTATTTTAACTTGCATGTTTTATGTACTTCAGGAAGAAATTGCAATGCCTATTGCTCCTATAACTCATTCCATCAAAAATATTTATGTCAGCCATACAAAATTATAACAATGTATGTCCCCTGGAAGAAACTCAAGCTGGTTTTCCTGCAAGAAACTAAACTTTTCAGCTGTCAATGGAAAAGTCACTGGAAGGTCCAAAACAACAAAAAGGCAACACAGCCTTTTGGTCAGGGAACAAGTAGCAAACAGGGACTGGATACATGTGGTATTACAAAGAAGACTGAATACTGAAGAAGGAGAGGCTTGGATCTGGGTTTCATGAGGGGATTTTTCACTTTGTTAGGTTTTCATTACAGTACCAAAACTATAATCTTGTTCCAGCAATTCAGATTTATTGCAACATAGTTTGAATTCTACTTTTGTCATGTGAAAAAACAGGGAGAGAAAATGTGCTATTTGTTAGAAGATCTACCTGAGAATTTATACTTTGTACATTCTAGCCAGGAAGTTATAAATATACAACAGTCATAAACAACCAACTCTTGATGTAGCTAAATAAAATTTTAAAAAAGCCAACAGAGACAACTGCAAGGAAAATCCTAATACTCCCCTTAATCTTTTCACATATTGACTGAGCCCTTGAGTATGAACCATATTCTTACTTCTGATAAGTAAACACAGCATCACTGAAGCTATTGGAAAGATGTCTCCTGCATTGTCTGCTTATATATCCAATTGTTATAGAGTCTTTATAATTAATTATTACTTTATAAATAATTATTGCATACTTCCCAGCAAATAAAAGATGAGAAAAAAATACTCTTGAATAGCTGACAGCCTATTGGTCTGAACACTTGGATAGGAAGCAAAGAAGAGGTATGCAGGGACCTGAATTTCTATATACTATACCTCTACTGACCTCTTTTTCACCACTCCATTCAGATGCAGGTATGTTTTTCCAAGTAGAACAGATCAAAAGTTCAAGGAAATTCAGAAACATTTAGGTTTTATTCTGATAAAGAATAAGAAACTTTGGAAATGTTTCAAATATATCACTGAATAGAAAAGTGATTTTCCATTCTAATCTGAACAAGCATTAGCCTCTGTAGTATCTCCTCTAGCACTCATATTTGACTATGGAAAATATAGATGATGTCAGGTGTGGCATGGCTAAATGAATGAAAATCTTGTGGAAAGAAAAATATGGTTAAATATTGCTCCCTAATTTTATTGTGTGGTATGAAGAGGATCATTTTTTTACATGTCACCAAAAATTTTACAGATGTGAAGAGTACACAGAAGACAGAAGAGACTGCCCAGTAGGGTCTGGAAAAGGAAACTGTGTGAATAAAATTAATGAAAAAAATAAGATGTTACGAATTTCGAAGGAGATACAGTTCTAAATGTCAATATGAAGTATTTCTTTTGCAATGGTATGTTAAACATGCTAAACTTGATCTAGAAAGTGTACCTTAGGAATGTTAACTTATAAACCTAGGGATATGAATCACAAAGTATTAGTAAGATTAGTATGTAGAAATGTTGTTAGAAGTTTTAACAAATAAAGGTATATATCTTGCAGACCTAAGATGAAGAAAATAAGCAATTTTTCTGCACCATTTCTCTCTATTGCTTATTGTGCAGAATACATTTTTTTCCTGTCTTGATCAGCTCACTTCCTGGAATTATTAGCTTCAAAGTTAGGAGTAAGAAACACTAGACCCAGAACTGGGGAGAATATGTTTCAACTTCTAATTTCTTTTAACTCTTAAAACTCTTCTGCAGACCTGCAGCCTAGTTAGTTGTTCCTAAGCCTCTCTGTACACTTCTAAACCCAACAGAATTTTAAAATCCTCATTTCTTCTTGTTTTCTGTGTTGTCTGTATCAAAAAATATTCAGCAGAGCAATTTACCTCACAGTCAGGGTCCTGCTACACTCCTTTCTCAACAGATACTCAGGTGGTTCAGATCTTCAGTGAGTTACAAAACCCATGCTATTAATGATGCTATNTTGCTTCTTATCTTTCTACTTCTATAGTCTCTGGTAGAATTTACACAACATTCTATTTCTTTTCCAACAGACTTTAAATGTACCTATAAGTTACACAACACTACTAAGGCAAAATCCTCCCTCTTTTCTTCCTAATATTTCCTAAACTTCCTATTTTCCTGAACAAGCTTACATTCCTACTTTAGTCGTGGAGAGTACTCCACAATACCCATTATGGTTTTGGCCAGGTATTAAGATGTCTATATTTTCTGTTTTATCCCCCATATATCTTGCACAGACACTTAAAATCTGCAGCTTTCTCTCCTCCCTTTAATTCACATTGAGATTAATCCAATACCTTCCGGTTTTAGGGTCTTTGCCTGAGTGTTTTTCACATTGTTCTATGGGGTTTTGTTACCCTTCTGTCACCCTTGGAAGGAAACTTAGTTTTCTTACTCTTTTTCATGAGATATACTCTAATCTCAAGTCTAAATCTCACAACATGTCATTGCAATCCTAAATTATCAGGGTGGCCTGGTGAAACCATCTTTGTGGGCTGCATCCTTCACTACTACAAAATTAAAGCAACTTGCAGAGATATCCCTTTGGTAATGTTGTTTTAGTTTGAAATTTTATTTACCAAGAGAATTCTTCTTTAAAAAAAAAACCTGTTTATGCAGACAAAGTTTGACAGAGCAATGCAGGAGTTTTCCTCTAAGTGTTAAATTAGAGCTTCCAAATGAAAGGGTTGGATGAAAATCCAGCTGTGCCCCTCAGATCAGCTAAATGCTTCTGTCGTCATTATATGAGATTGATGAGAACCTCCTTGACAGATCTTCCTTGATTTGGACAACTGAAGTTAACAGGGCTCACACTCAGTTTATTCTCACAGAGCTAAATAAATACAAACTTTTTAATTGGTTGTTATGTTTTAATGAACTGATTGACTGTATTTTGGTTTAATTACTATTTTCTTTCTATTTGACTTTTTTTAACACTTCCTCCCATTCCCAATTCTGTAAATACATTTATTTGTTACTACCTGTCTCGAGTTTTATCCCTGTTAGATGGTTCAAAAAGGTTAACAAAGTTGAAGATCTTGTAACAATGAACATACACTGAATTGTAGTTACCATCTTAGTTGTATTCTCAGGCTAATAAAGTTTCTACTCAAATTTCCTTTGGAAACAAAAGGCAAGTACTAAAAATACAACTACACTGCCTCTCTATTACTCCCAAGTATTACTTTTGAAGAGTGAGGTGGTGTTCGGTTGGGACATTTCTTGCCTGGCCAACTTTAAAACATATTCAAAGACATGGAAGTTAGAGGGTCACCAAGATTTTACCTTTACAAAAACAAACATAAAATTGTATATTTAGTATTCTTCTAATCAGGAAAACAATGGTTTTCATTTGCCCTAATTTGAGTTTTAGTATTATCTTCAGGGAAATCAAAGTTGATTAGAGTTTCAGAACTAGCTTCAAGCAGTGTAACTGCATGCCTTTCAAAATCTCACCTGATGTAGAGAAATCAGTGAATTGTGCATGTATACTCAAAGAGAATAACAGAGACTGTTCCATAGAGTAATTCCATTACATATATCATGTGTTCTAAACACCCTAAACCATAGTCAAATTAATGTAACTGTTGTTTGGTAGTTTTCATTTTCTCTCTCAGGAAACAGTCAAATATTATTTTGTCTCAGACTGTAAATTTTTGCACCAGAAGCTACACACTTATCCTGCCTGCAAAGCAACCAGTGTAGTGAGTTTGGAAAATTAGAAAGGCATTAGAAAACATTTGAATTGGAAAGCTAAAATTATGACCAAATTAAATAAAAGTTTAATCAACCTGGTTTCCCACTATAGAGAATAAAAGTGTCACAAAAAATATATAAACACAAGAAGAGGCAATTTGAATGATGCAGCTTTTACATGTTGTAGGAAAAAAAGTTGGAAGGCTTAGCTAGGACCTGACATGTTAGTAGGCAACAACAATAACAACAACAAAGTGTGCTTTTTTAAGAACAAAAAGAAAACATTTGAAAAATGCCTCTGGGACTGTGGTAGATTCTTCATGATATACACTCTCTAAATCAGGTTTGGATCACTCTCTAAAAGTACAAGCCCAGGTTCAGTCAGACGTTTGCAGCTTGGTGCAGGAGCTGCTGGAATTCCTTAGCATGCATTATGCAACAGGCCAAGATTTAAAATCTACTGAGAAAATGTTTGGGCCAAACTAGCAGCTTATGCACACTGATACAACTTTTTAAAAGCCAGTCGAGCTGTATTGATTTACACCAGCTTCTGGTCTTGCCCTTGGAATATAATTTACTGCTGTCATTAGGCAGTAACACCCAGCCCCTGCCTGTTTCGCAGGCTGTAATAAGAGCAGCTGTCGTGGCGGTTTGGGGCCTGCTCCAATTACACTCCACAGGAAAACTCCCATTTAGTGCAGGCACACAATTAGATGGTTACAAATTGGTCACAAATAAATTCAGACTAGAAATTAAAACTATTCCATCTGAGATTGGTTTTTTAGCTCACTGGTAAAATGCTGGAGTAGCCTTGCAAACAGATTAACAAGTCAAAGAATGTGTTAAAATTAAGACTGAAAACAGGGAAAGGGCTGTGCAACAAACAGAAACAGGTACACATGCAATAATACCTCCCCAGTACCTTCACTGTCTCCAGCAATTTGTGGCTCAGTGATAGCACTCAGATGAGGCAGAATTGAGTGGGACTTGGAGGTCTGGGGTGCTTGATGTCATGGTATTTCTAGGAGGGTTTGAAATGAACCTGTAGCTCTGTTGCTTCATAACACCTTTAGGTGTTATTAATCTTCCTTGTGGGTTTTGTAGGTGTCAGAAAGGTGCAGGGAGAGCCTTCAAGGTGTGGATTAGCTATGGTTTGTGAGTGTTTGTAATCTTCCTGGGGCCTGGCAAGTGACTGCTGCTATCCAAGGCAGAAAGCAGACCAGAGTCCTCTTGTAAAAAAAAAAAAGTAAAGATGAGGCTAGCTGAGTGTGTGCTTTGGGGTCCTGCTCACTTTCTCAGGGTTAAACCAGCTGCCAGATTTTGTGTCATCTCATCAAGAATCATTTTCTCCAGGTCAGACTGACAGATACTTTTTGGGGTATTTTTCTTTTTCATTCACTTTGTAATATCTGCATTTTCTTTAACAAACTACCTCACTACTTAAGACTTTGATGAAATGTTTGGTCTTCTCCTTTCCTCTGGCACATTCTGATTATAGATCATTGCTTTTTAGCACATTGTAAGCAATTTTTAAGTAGCCAAGAAGTGTTTTGTGCTGTAGACTTTTCAGAAGCAGATATCCTCTAGTTGTGGTATAATTGAGAAAATAAAAGTGAGCTCATTTAGTGCTGTCTTCTTATTTATGTTGTCTATAGCTGAACACAGAGTATTTTATTTCTGTCTTTTATCCCTATGTTTTTTTTTTTATTCCTGACTTTAAGCATTCTGGTACACCTTTGAAACAAGAAGAGCACAGCTAGATACAGTCTCTGTGAAAGGAACCCAGACAAAAGAGTGGGAGGCATTCTGATCCCAGATAAGGCCCTTCTTTATTTGGCTTGTTTATTATTCTACCACCTCAAAAATTACTGTTATTTCTGTCACACAAAAATAGAAGCTGAAACACTGTAAGAGAAGCATCAGTGCCTGGCCAGAGACAGCTCTTTGGGTAGAAAAGCAAAAGGTCTGTGATAAAAGTGTACAATTAAGATACCAGATATAGGTTTCATCTGACTATATATAGACACATACAGTATGCAATTTGTTATATCCTAAAATATATGCCCTGTATAAGTCAGAGCAATACTGACATGAAAGTGCCTTCCACTAAAGAAAGAATCTAAGGTGACAAACTCAGGCATAGACATTGGCACTGCAGACACTGAAAGTTAGATTAGGTACATTTAATCCTAAATTCCACTGCTGACCATTTCAGGAGATATCAATAAATACACAATGCCTAATGCTCCTGTTCCTTGTTTTCCCAGATTATACAGTCAGATGTGGAAATTGAATAGTAAACCTGACTTAGCTAGCCACATAGGAATCTTGCAAGGATGAGGGGATTTTCAAGGTGTATATGTACATCATTCTAAGGCTCTTTACAGCTTACCTTGCTTTAAGATGCAAGACTTAAAGAATAACAATACCTAAGGAGTACTGTTCCTGTGAAATATCAGTCACTTGAGGACAATGTCGCTCAGCAGAACTTAGAGCAGTTCAAATTTACCAAGCTCAGTTCAAAGTTACCAAGCTGCAGTTGGATACTAGTACCTAGCAACAGTAAACATCTTTGAATTTCTCCTCCTATCCTGTCAGGCAGGCACCCTACACACTGAGAACAGCTAGAAGTTTTGTGCTACTACACATATGACATGCAAAACTTCAAACACATATGACTCAAAGTGCTTAAATGGCAGGCACTATAGAATGTGTATGTATTTATTAATAATATAGAAAGATACACCTGTTGATAAATTTTTCACATTGCTCCTATAGAAACTCGCCAGTCTAGAGGTAATGGAATACTTATAGACAAGAAGTAACAAATAATTATTTATGTGTTTCATCTTTATACATGAGATATGTTTTCACAAAAAGTGTACCCTGTTTTTACTCATTATGCATAATTTTACACCTAGTTTTCACATAAAAAAATATACTAGACATGCACACACATCTTGGTGAGATCTCTCCCATTCCTCTAGTACCTGTGTTATCAGTGCTACAACTGCTACCCTTCAGAGAGCTTTCCATTTATTATATAATAGCTACGTGTGGCTGATTTCAGTGCAGCTGAATTGTTTCCATGGTTTGATTTCAATGGTAAGGGTTTATTCAGGAAAGCATTTAAGCCTTTGTTTAATTCAGAGCGATTTGGCTGTCCTAATATATCCTGCAAATTAGGCACCTGTCTACATGAGTGGGAATTAGTGATATGCCTTAATGTTTTTCTGACACAAAACTTAAGTCTGAGGATGCTTATCCTATTGCTGAAAATTCAGTGTCAGCACACTGCTGGCTCATGGTCATCCTTCCATCTACCAGGATACCCCTGAGGGACTCCACTAGACACAGGTCCCCACCTAGACTCCACAAAGACAACTCTTTGACTTCTGTCGTTCAACCAGTTCACAATCCATCTCACTACCCACTACTCTTGGGTCATCCTTTTGCAGGCAGCAAGAGGGCATGGGATCCCCTCCTTCTTGTGCAGCCCTCACCTGCTGCCCCTCTCTCAGGGCTGGCAGAGCCTGGCTGCACCACTCTATCTCCCTTTCACACTCCTCTGTAGTCTGTAACCTCATGACTTCTTCCTTCAGCTCAGCCACCATACTGAGCAGATCATTCACCTGTTCACCTCTGACACAGGTGTTATCTCTGCCACCTTCCATCGCAAATGCCAGGCTCTGGCACTCTCCACAGCCAAGAACCTGGACGCCAACATGTTTGTGTGGGGCCTTAGTCTTCGTGCCCACAGTTTTTCTGACAGCAGCCCTCAGCCGAGTTACAGCCATGCCCGGAGATTTACAGGAGACACCTCACAGACAGCAGCCACACACCCAGCTGACTCACGGCACAGACAGCAGCAACATGACCAGCTGACTCACCTCACAGACAGCGGTGACACGCCCAGATGACTCACACCGCTCCCCGACCGACCTTTTCCCAGTGCCCAGAGGTCGGAGACAGCTCCTGGGCTGTTTAAATACCCCGGGCGGAGTACGCTCCTCCCCCAGCTCCTGCCCCTCCCACGGGGAAGCACGTAACCTAGCACACGGTGCGCAAACTGAGCTGTTGACAGGAGAGACAAACTCCCCTGAAGTTCCAAACCACAAGAAGCAGAAAGTCCCTGGGCTGTTCTGAGGAATTTCGTGCAAGGGAGGAGTGTTTTTCTCTATGTGCTCTGCAAAGGTACCCCCGAGTTAGTTCTGGGTGGTACTCCTCAGCAATAAAGGGAGACAAACTGCACCAGGATGTTGGTTTCTCTGAATTCCCAGTTTCTCTGGTTTCTTGGAGTGCCTGATTAGCCCACTTCATGTTGTATTGCACTGCACCCACACTGCATCTTCTGAGACCAGTATCAGCTTTGTCTATCTTTGTTATTTCTTTCACCAGTAGACATACTTAAGGTAAACAGGAAGACAACAGCAACAAACAATAACTATCTCATTTTACTCTTCCATGGAAACAAATAGGATTGTTCATAATTGCCAGTGTTTTGATATCACTGTCATCCTTAATGGAGTTCTGAATCTCAGCATCGAATTTCTTCTGCAACCCACTAACAATAGAGAATCTGCCTGATGCTCCTGACAAAAACATTAGTGGAAAGAAAAGAGAACAACTTTTGCACCTAGATAGGTCTAGGGAATCCTGCTGTGGGAGGGGGGTTGAACTAGATGATCTTTCAAGATCCCTTCCAATTCCTAACATTCTGTCATTCTGTGAACCATGACTTCTCCTGTTGTCTGATCTAGGATAAAAACATATGTCTAGTATTTTTCCATATTGGTGTTATTAATTACAGTTTTATTCTGCTTTACAGTACTTTCAGAAGTTCTAGCTGACACAAGAGATTCACTGGACAGTGCAGTCCACAAACAGATAGCATGAAACATTCTTATTCCAGAAGAATTTGCACTTTAAGAGGGGACAAGGAGAAGACAAGAGCTGAAGGGATTTGCTCAAGATGGTTCAGCGAGGTCTGGAACCACTGAACTACAGTTCCACCTTTCTGGGTGGGTAATGCTGGTTGATGAAACATTCATTTTTCCTTTCTTCAAGTCAAAACCAACAGTCTTTATATTTTTCATTATGCTTTTGGACTGTCAATATCTTCTGGTCAGAAAGAATAAGTCAGAAATAAAGGGACATCATGTTTTACCTCAACAATTTAAGCACTTACAAGACAACACTCCAGCATGTGTTTGAAAGAACTATTACTGCTAGACTACCTTGATTCCTTGAAGAAATAGAGGAAAGGAGAACAATTTTTCAGCAGTCAATAAATCTAAGATTAGTTAGTAAATTCAGAATCAGAACTTCAGTTGCTTGTGCTGCAACTGTAATATACTTTTCATAAAACTACATGGGAACTGCTTAAAAAAAAATCAGACTTAAAAAAAGTCCTATTGGTCGTTATGCATCCTGCCTCAGCCACACACAATAGCAAATACTTACAATGAGAATAGCTCCACTGGAGCAATACTAATACATTTGCCACAGCTCCCACTCTGTCATTATGCACAGGAGCCTGTGCTTATCCCTTTTTAAATTGGAGACTCTTTTAACCAGGAATCCCCAGGATGAAACTGAACCATTTTCCTCACGGCAAAACAAATCCTTCTCTGGTGAATTTTGTTATTGTTTATTGTAACAGTGTTTTATCAGCACTAAACTGTATGAAAGCTTCAATTAGTTCTTGATGAATGATCCCATAAAATCATGTAGTTTCATTTCCCCTGCCACCAGATATTTCACTGAGTGTTATTAAATGAAATATAATTGGGATGGAATTCAGGAAACTTTAAGTCTTCTTATTTTCCTTTTGGGCTTAAACATCAGAGTGTGCCTCAAATATTTCATTTTTAAAAGGTGATGGCTCTTTGTTCTGAACTGAGAGATGCTCTGCACTTCACAACTACTGTTTAAGGCTGCAGCGCTCTAAGCTGCTGACGCAAGGGTAGGAAAATACAGGTGTTACAGCCACTTCCTGCACCATTCTCCTCTGCCAGTAGCTTTGTAAATTTTGCATTAGGAAGACTAAGTAAGATTCACTGGGAAAAAACTTCTTTCTAGCTCCTGTGGATAACCACATGGCATTTGTCTCTGATGTAACTCCTCTGAATGCAACATAATTACAGTAAAAATTAATATAGCTGCTTCTTACTATGCATTTAATTTGTTGTCTTATGACTGATGTGTTGTATTTTGGGATAAAGAGTTTTGTTCAGCAGGATTCAGAGAACAAGTAATTTAAACTTTATTTTTTTAAGGAGAGATTCAAATACACTACTGCTAATTTTGTCCTTTTTCTTAGGCTTCACATCCAAGAATAGATTTCACAGAGCAGAAGCATTAATTACATCAGTGTCTACATTCACACATCTGAGATCTGGACTCATCTGTGGGGCAATGGTTCAATGAGACTCCAAGAGCACTTTTCAGCAATGGAAAGCCTACTCTGAACACAGTTGTCTTTTTTAACCAAATTCTCTCACCTGACCTAAATGCTAGCAAAAAGAAAGTGAGTAAAATATTGTCATTTCTAGATGTAGGGACAGTCAGATATCATAATGGAGGGAGATTCCTCCAACTAGTTAAAGACTGATTGAAGCCTGCCCAGAGCTATCAAAGTATCCTTTGACTTTTCTATTTTCTTCTTTTTGTCACATATTGAAAGTGGATTTAGCCAATGGTGCTGCTGGACATACACACTGCTGCAGCTATCAGTGCTTCACAGCAAAATACACATAGTCTGCTGTGTTGGATAAATGTGTTTATTGGTATCATACCCAAACATCACCAGGTACATCTGAGTAACTTCTAAACTGATGCTATTTTCAGTAAGAAAAAAACATGACAAATATCAGACTATTCTATCATCAAAGAAGTGTAAAGATATTTATCATTGACCACTAAAGGTTTTTTTTCCCTTCATATGGCGGAAGATGAGGCTACTGTGAGGCATCATATTCTTGGCACACATTTTCAGATCAGTTTAGAAGCAGGAAATCAAATCATCAAACATCACTAAATGTAAGATATGAAAGCTTCAGATTTTACAGTTGCATTAAGAACCATAAATCATACAGAAAGAATCATTTGTGACAGAAAGAAGCTAATAAACACATGAATGGAGTATGAGGCTTTTGCTTCTACAGGTAAAGTATTCCTATCACAAGTCAGAAATTTTACTAATGAATATCAGTGTTTGAGGTGTGCATTCACAACCCTTAGGGGTCAGGAAGAATTCTTTCCTTCATGGTTGCATTATTGACTGATGAGGCAAAAGCCTGCAAAAAAAAAAACCTTGGCACTCAGGAGAACTGACTTCAAATACTGGCTTTGATACAGGCACCTTCTGTCAGGCAAACCATTCTCCACCTCAGCAAAAGGAGGTTCTTCTGCTTCCCAGCAACCCATGAGAAATTCAGTCCCTCTTGAAGGACATGCCTGCATTCATATCTGAAAAGGTACTCAAGGATGCTTTTGAGTAGCCTAAGCCACCTCAGCTTTGCTCCCCTCCTGGCCAGCATGGCAGCTGACCTCCTTGCCCAGTTTATCTGGGCATTCATGGCATGACTGGAAGGTAAGCCTGGCAACTGATAATGACTTGAATGTTTACATTAGCTACTTCTAGCTAACAAAATGCCAGAACACAAGAAGGGAAGAGGGAACCCAAAACCTTGAGTATTTATTAAAGTACCTTTTGGAAGAACACACCCAGCATTGGTACAAAAGAGATAAATGTGCTTCCTGACAGAGTATTTGGACTCCCAGTTAACCAGCAGTATAAGTGGATAACTGTGCTCAGAGAATATTTCTTCACAACTCTTGAAGAATACTTTGAGTTCCAGAGATCAAAAGAGCTACAAGAGCCAAGTGTTATTGCTGTATTATATTGAGATGACTTATAAATAAAAGAAGAAAGAGGAAAATAGCAAAGTCAAATTGTTTTCCTCTGTCATTCTTTTCTTTTTATCAATATTTGTTTTTAAAAGTAAGAGAGTTCTACAGGGCTCTGGTTAAATAAGACCCTTTCTGTAATTATAAATGTACACATGTAAGAGTCCTTTTAAAGGAAAATAATAGCCTACTGGGTATTCTGGAGAGAGGGCTTGTTCTCTTACAAATTTTCACAGTGCTCTGGGAGTTAGTCCTCTGAGGATTCATAGTGCTGGTGGGCTCCCACTTTAAAGAACTTCAGATTGCTGAGGGTGGTGTTTCCCCTTTGAAGACTGTTACATTTTTTAAAAGATCCTCCTTTGAAGATACTCATATCTGTGGGGTTCTCCAAAAGAGTTGGGGGAAAAGTCCCCTGTTGATGCTATTTACCAGGTTAGAATTTCAAACCTGGGAAAAATAGCTGCTCCCTGAGAGGAGAATGCTCTTTTTGAAGCAGTTCAGATGGTTTCAGCAGGCTTTTCTTCTGAAGTTCTCATTGCTAGAAGGTGTCTGGCTTTAAAACTTTATATCATACACAATGTCACAGAATACTATGGCATTCATTTTTTTCAGGATTTAGAAAATACAGTGCTATGAAAGCCTTTTTTAAAGATACATCATCTGTTTGCTTGTTTGATAAATGCATAATTTGTGCTAAGTGTAAGGATTTTGCTCTCTTTTTTACAATAATCTCATCAGAAAGGTTCTTAAAATACAAAGTCTCTGATGTACAACATTTTGACTTTAAAAAAAAGTTCTGCTCTTTTAAATCAACTCTGCTGATGGTTATCTGGTTTGTATTTTGACTTTGGACAACCTGAACAGTCTTTTGGTAGAAGCAACATGTGAAGATTAGCATTGTTAGGATACTCTTATCAAGAACTTCTTTCCTAGAAGAATCTTTTGAAACACATACCATAACCAGAGGGATGACAGAAGGTAATAGGACAGTGAGGAGGCACATTGTGAAATTTCTAAAAGGAAAGAATACAGTATGACCACAACCTTTTTTAAAACCATGTATGTTTTTAAAATCAGACAAAAATGCTTTCTCCTCCATGGTATTTCTAACAAAAGACTTATAAGTTAACCAAGGTCAAAATAAACATCTAACTCTGCTTGCTTGTTTTAAAATACTGCACTTGTTACTAAAAGGAGTCTACTGAAGTTTTCTATACCAAGGCCATCATAACTGCAGACAGTCTTTCTACTGAGATTCCTAGTATTTTGATATAGCACAACTAGACTTGGATTAAACAGAGATAAAGAACAAGTTGATGCAAAGCCAAAATAAGCTGTTGACTGTTGGAGGAAAGTGGCAAGAACATCAGCACTGATGGCTGTTCTTTCAGAAGACAGTAAGGGATGTCTGAGTCTTCTGTCCATTTTCTCAAGTAGAATCCAGAGGAAAGACTGAGGACAACAAGGCAAAATATTTCCTTGCATAAAGTACATCTTCAGCTCTTTAGAAGCATATAAAAAAACCTGAGTTCTAAGATCTCACCTAAATAAGCATTGCAGTAAAATGCGCTGGCCTTCCAACAGTAAAGAGCTATGTTGTTTCTGTGGGAGTGTGTATCTGGAGTTCCAAGGAGTTTATGAATGTCAAAGGAAACTTAAACAAATGTCACTGCTTTCTAAACTAATGGTAAGGTAGGCTTTGTAGGAATGTTCTGCTGTGGACACTCCAGTCATCAGATCCTGTCATGTGTAAAAGCATGAAAGGCTTCTGTATGTATACACATACAGAAAGAACACCACCACCAAACAACACTGACTCCTTTGTGCTTTAACAGCTATAGGCTCATGTACACATACATAACATCTGCAACTCTGGTGGGGTATTTTGGCTTAGAGAAGTATGATTTCTTGCATTGCAATAAAAGAACAGAGAGGAGAAAAGATGTGTAAAATGGTTTCCCAAGTAACCTTGTGTACTTGTCTTAGCTTTATAAGGCATCAAGCAAACAACATTAGATAGTGAACACACAGAGAAAAGCCAAAGCAAAACAAAACAAAGAATCCAGCAACAGCATAGTATATACTGATTAATGGATGCTATAGATATCTTACTGCTCTGTCTGCTTGGTTAGCTTTGTTTCAAATCTGATACAGATCTCATACTGCACAGCCGATCCTGAAATAGTCCCTGTTCCTTTAAATTCAAGCAATGCATCACTTTCTATTACCCTGTGTCACATCAGTCTATGACTGTAAAGGATGAGTTATGTGGACACGAACCAGCACGAGGGCCCAGTTCAGACAAATCTAGATTTCATGAGAAAGTCAAATGTTCATATAGACAAATTCTTTCTTTTTTATTACAGCACATGTTGTTTATGTAGAAAAATTTAGAAAGGAAATTATTTGCTGCCTTATATGTTACAGTCCACTGTAGGTTCTGTTTTTAAGACAGAGAGTCCTCAGAAAGCATTTTCTCAGTAGCCATTCCAGTTACACAGCACCCAGCTTCCAATAGGAAGGAGAAACCATTTACCAAATCTTCTTTAGTTCTCAGCTCAGAACTCAGAAACAGATGATGGCAGCTTTGTAGAACGACCTCCTTGGTATTGAAGAGCTTTATTATTTATACCAAGATCTCTCGGCATTTTTCTTGTATTGCAAAGAGGTATTAAAATGAGTGTGCTGACAAGGAGGCTTAGTGGAAGAGAATCTCTCAGACTATGGTCCACACTAATCTTTTGTGCTAGACCCACATGCATTTAAGACTGAACTTATCATCACTGTAGCCTTGTGTGTTAACACAAACACTGGTTTAGGCTACAGCACATCAACCAAGTCTCCAGAAAGGGAAATGGAAGACTGTCGAGCAAGATGAAACCAAATGTCTCCAGCTCTTTACAGTGGAACTTCACCACTGAAAGCAAACAAGATAAATAATATTACAGACACATAATGTAAAGAGCCAAAAAGATAGGCTTTTCCCTTTAGTATCCTAGGCAGAGCTGAAAATGAAACCTTAGAAGAAAACTCTTCCAGAATATCTCTGTCATACAAGGGAGATGCACATGACAAACACCAGGTAGAACAGGATTAATATATTTTGCCTGTCTTTAACTGCTTTGCCAGGCTTTCTAAAAAGAATCTTCTATTTAAAAGTGTGATTTTCATATGAATCTCAATGTTAATTTTTGACAACTCGAGAAAAATGGAAACTTTCTCTGAAGGGCTTTCTCCTCCCTCATAAGAGCAAAATAAAAACTGGAACATCAGTGATTGCGGCATTTGTATTTAAAAATCTATAAATGACCTTTTCTGGAATATCTTTCAGGTCTGCTTTTTCTGGGGCTTTCCTTCATATCAGTTTCATTCACTGCAAAGAGATCACTCTTACTGCTGCACAGAAAATACCTCTGTTTATCCTTCATTAAATTATTTATCTTATATCCAAGCATACATCTTACTACCCCAGGGATAACAAGATATGGAAGGCACCAGTCTTACTGGTGCAGCTGAGGGGTATGGCTGCATACAGTTGGGTGATGCTTTGTGGATAACTTTATGTTGTGAAAGAAAAAACAGCAAGGATCTGACAGCTAAGTAGTCATGTGGTAGCATGACAGTGCAAAAGGTACCTGGGTTGATTTCTTAGCTTTTTATCTGAAGCTGAAATACATAAATAAATAAATAAAGGGAAGCTGGATCCTTTGAATAGAAGCTGTAAATGAAATAGCAGCTCTAAGCAGGATGTAAATCCCAACCCACCCATGTAACATAGAATCAGCAAACTGCCAAACTCATTCTCCTTTTGTATCAAGTCTTTCTTAACCAGTTAAATAGTAATGAGGAGTTTGCTGGCATTTAGCACTACCAAACATCCTACATAATTTACCACCTAGCCAAACTCAGCTGCCTCCTAATGTGAAACTGGATTCATGAGACACCCTCCTCAACCTCGCTTCTTTCCAGCAGTTCGAGAGCCCACTGCCAGGGGTGAGTGTTTTGATCATACAAATGTCAGCATGCAACACAGTGGCATTAGGTTCACATGCATTTATTTGCTTTTCACTACTTTATACCACAATCTCCAATTCTACATACATAGTTTTTATTTTAGATGAGATAAGGCTTCATTGATGCATTTTAACTGTGTTATTCAACACCCACCAGCTCACTGACAATTGCACATCAATACATTTTACTTAAGCATCTGTCTCCTCATTTGCTTCCTTGTCAAATTTGCAATTTATGTCTGCATAACTTTTCACTCTGTAGCTGCACTCTGTATGAAACAGGTATAGAACACAGCAAAATGCAACACTTGTTCTTCAGAGAGAATAAAACATTCTTTAGGGTTACACATAGGTGTGAAAACTGTGATGATGCTCAGTTGAAACCATAGCCTTAGCTAGGCAATAATTAAATCATAAACAAACAAACAAACAAAAAAAAACCAAAAAACAAAGAGCAACTTTAAGCCCTTATATTGAGAAAAAAGGCTTTCATATTGATGAATAGGGGGGTTGTTTTAAAAGAGAAATAGAGAAAATAAAATTTCAGAAGTGCCTTATTCTATATTAGAGTATTTAATTGTTAAAACATCTTTCATTTGCATCCCTGCAACTCACCTTCCTCCACTGCTCTCTTCCCAGAAGAAATCAGGCTTTTCCTCAAGTTTATATCAAACAAAAAAAAATATTTTCTTGTGGCAGCTGAAAAGCTTACTATACAAATCCTGAATATTTTATAGAAAATAAAATTATATTTATTTTTAAGTGCATTCTGCCTTCAACACAACTGCATCCTCACAACAAATCTATTGCGTTGTCCTGACATAGTTACTGCAAAGGTTTTTCCTTTGCTGTCCCAAGGGCCCAATTGATTTATCTGCCAGAAGCCTAAAGCCCCAAAATAAGATAGCTTTGAGTTTACAGAGGTCATTTTTCATTGTCTAAATAAAAATTTCTAAACAAAAATCTCTCATCCTGTTAACCGCAGGGTCCTTATCTCCCCAGAGGCTACAGAAACCTGAGAGAAGCCATTTCAATTCTTTTATGAAGAAAGATAAAAGCAAGTTTTCGATTAGAAAGCCAAGGAAAGCCTTCTTATTAAATGGTGGTAACAGGAACTAGTGGAAAAGGCAAAAACCGTTCAAGGAAGAGGGGGAAAAGGGAAATCATTATGCATGAAGCAAGCACTATACATGAGGCTGCCAAGGCAGTCTGAGGCGGTGACATTCAGGAAGAGAAGGGAAGTTCACCAGCCTTTGCAACTAGTTACAGTTCATTCCTGTCTATTTAAAACAAACTATTGTATCAGGTATGTTTTCTTAATTGTGTGTCCATAGCTTTATCAACCAATAATGACTGTGTGTTAGAGTAATTATGTATTCAAGCTCACTTTCTCTTGATCTGTCATCATTTAGAGCACTTGCACAGCACTGGCTCGGTTTTGAGCTGGCATGTGATTCCAGCCCTGGAATAATAGATTCTGCAGTGCTAAGCTAAAAGTGAGATTATTAGAAGTTACTTCATATTCTAAGTTAAGATAAAGTGAGATAAACAGAGACATTAATGGTGATGCACTGGGAAATTATCCAGACTTCTGAAAGAAAAAGGGGTTTGCTGTTTGGAAAAATTACTCTGCACAGTACCCTATTAATGTTTTCCTTTCTCCTTTCTAAACAACAGAAGAGAAATGAAACAGCATTTAGGACAGTGTGTTATTCTTTAGGATGCCAGCTCGAAATATCTAACCTACCATTTAAAGTGCAAAGTTGAAAAACCCATCTATAATTCCTTATGAGGAAAATAATCCAGGAAAGGTTTTGAAAGCTGTTTCCCTTTAATAACAACAAGCATTCAGAACTTGTCCCTCAGCATTTTTCTCCTGCACCAAGTTATATTCCCTAAATTTCTAGGTGAAATCCATACAGAAATGAGGTTGATAGTCACATCCTTCTCCAGCACTACAAAAATCCATGCTTGGATTTACCTGTGATTGTCACCAGTAAAACATGACAACTAACACTGTTTGCAGCCATGGCATACTGACAGACAGCAGTTTTTCTAAATCTCTGGTTACCCCAAAACCAGTTAGAAAATAACCTGAAGTGGAGTCTCCATTCCTTCCCTCACACATAATTCAACAGAACCAAAATAGAATTACATTTCCCTCTTTCCCTGCTCCCTTCCCCCTGCATATCTGCAATAAAAAGTAATTTTTTTCTGCCTTGAGTTTGTATTTTCAACTACATTTATGCTCTCGAATGGAGTACAAGAAAAATTTGGTTCACTCAAATCAAATCAAGAAGAAAATCTTATGTTGCTAAAGGCACCACATCTCTTTGACTTCAGTGAGGTCAGGATTTTACCTCTAACATGTTGCTTTGTGATGTTAATAACTTCAGCAGATGCAGTTTAATTTATGCAGCCATCTTCTTTACCTGTATTTTACTTTTGTATGTTTCTATACTTACAATAGAGATATCCATCTCTAATTTTTTTAAAAGCTATGAAAATTAGATTCCAACTAAACCACAATTTGCCATGCTTACTTCATTACTTTTCATATTTAAATGTATCACATTTGCAAAGAGCAGTCCTACTGTTCAGCAAAGTCCTGATCTAACCTCTGACTGCAGCAGGAGCTGGATCAGGCCTTAAGCGTGGGGCTTCTTAGCATGGCTTTGTCTCATGCACTCATCTGGTTGTTGAGCTAGACATAACTGGGGAACATGTGGCCTCTTCTGCTAATACAGGTACCTTAGTTTGGCAAGCAGAGTTTGAAATTTGATTTTGTAAGGGGGAAATATGCTGGTTCCTTGTCTTGTACCAGAATAAACTCTTTTTTTGTTGTTGTTTTTTAATATTACTTTTCTTATTTTATTATTAGTTAAAAGGGCTTTGAATGTATTGCATATCTTGTATATGTTTGCAGTCTGAAAAGTTAAAATTAGATGATTTAATGACATGTCTAAATTTATCAAGATCTATGAGAACAGTTAAAGTTTTGGAACACCTCTTTTTTATTTTAGGCCTTAAGGAAGTTTTCGCCTTATCAAAGAGAGAGTTAGGGAGACTAAGAGAGAAACTCATCACACAAAAATTAGAAATTTAATTACAAAGGTTTCTTCAGTCTAAAAAAAAGGCATTGTGAGACCTGATTTTTGGAAGTCAAAGAAAAGTAAATACAAAATAAGGCCCACATTTATAATAGCAAGGACAATTAGTCATCAGAATGGTAACAAACACTGCCAAAACTACATCAAGATTGATTGCCTTTCTGAAATGTATAGCCTTGTCCATCTGGAGCTACTGAATGTAAGGCAGGGATTAATACCAGGATGTCCTATGGCCTCTGCTAAATAGGAGCTATGAGAAGACAATCCAACAGCCCCTTCTAGCCTTAAATACCCTTGAATCCATGAAACCCACAAACAGTTTCTGTTGGAACACATTTGCTACAGCTGCTGAGATTCACCCTCCTTGTTACTCTCTAGGGCTCCCTGCCAAACATGAGAAAATAAGGTTTTAAGCCCAGAAGGATTTCTACAGTAATACAAGATATTGATCCCCATGTTGTTTTCAGCAGTGTGCCCAGCAGGTTAATGCTGAGTAACTACAAGATGTTGGGAAAACATGGCACATATTTTACTATATGTTGTTGTATTATCCAGAGACAACAGGAGAGACATCAGTGTAGATTCAAAGCTGTGTTTATGCTTATTAAAATCTGGTTGTGTACTGAAACACCAATGGTAGCTGACAGTCAGTGGTACCTTTTCTGTGCTAATTTAGCAACAGATTATGCAAGGATGTCCCATCTCCAAAAGCCACAAACTGAATGCAAACATGAAAGATGGGACTGATGCTTGGGAAGCTAACACACAAACACAATGAGCTATATTTCAATAAGTGCAATAGGAATCTTACTGCTATAGAAAACTAAGCAAAACTCAACTCTGTTATTTTCCGAGAAAATACTGTGCTCTGTTGATCTTTCCCTGGGCCTGAGTCATTCAAGAGGTGACAAAAGAATTGATTCTGTTCACCACTTCAAGACGCTTCTCAGTCTTTTAGGGATCAAGCTGGTGCCCAGCAATATCATAGCTCCTTACAACACATTTTATAACAGCCAATGGCAATGAGAACATTAGAGGGCTTTTAGCTGGTTTTTATGATCACTTACAGGAATTGTTGCCTGATTTTCCTTTCTTTTGAGTGCAGCTAAGTGTCCCATCAAACTAAAAATTTTCTGAGCATCAGTAAGCAAACTTATCCACAGTAATTCAGAGCTGCATAGCTTGCTCCACAGCCCTTGCAAGTGGGACAGAAACAGAACTGGTTAAAGATTATATTACTTCCAGATAAACTAAGGCTCTGATGTATCTCTTGCAGAATTCCTCCTATCACTGAGAAATGTAGTAATTTCCAAACTGGGCAGCTCTTACCTGCCAAGTTTAATCCACACTTGCAACCCAGGAGCACTCCTTGTTACCTTCCCTTATTCACAGTTGAGAAAAAGGCTTGGGAACTCATCCACACTTGGAAAAGGTGCTGCCAAGTGTCACTGCAGAGACACTCTCTGCTTTGTAGTCTTTCCCCTGCCATGCCTCCCACAGGGAATTGTCATGAAGATCAGGCAAAACTGTCCTCCCGGTCCTCCATGCAATACCTTTGCTTCAGTCTGACAGAGCACTTACTGCAGCCATGGCTAGGGGAGACTTGCTTAGTTTTGAGCTAAAGGCTGTCCTTGGAAAGGCTATGTAACTTTTCTCACATGAGTTTTCCAATAGCTGCAACTATTCAACTGAATTCCAGAAAGTGATTCTTTAAAACTAAGCACTGCATGCATTATCTGGTCAAACCCAACTGTAGGCACAGGCTCATATTCATGCTTGCCTTGCTATATGGCAGAAGAGCCCATTTCCCATTTTGCATATTTTAGAAATGCCTATAATACAACTCTGCAAAGTTCTTTTGAATTACAGCCTATAAAAAATAAAAAGTAAAGGGAAGGGAGAAGTAATATTTGTCACATGAAAGGAACTAGAAGGAAATGCATGTTCTCTGTGGCACTCTGTCATTTGAATTACCTTAACTTTCTTAGATGCTAGACCACCACTTGCTCACATGTCCAGGGTCAAACATACATCAGACTTAAGGTTATAGGAAAGCTTCCTGCCTGGTCTGTTCAGCAGGAGTCTGGAGTCCTTATTCTGCAGGAAGAGCCACAGAACACAGCCATGATCATCTAGGCAAGCCTTTCCTTTTCCATTTCCACTCACAATACAGTCCCCAGGTGCTAGTTGTATCCTGATCTCAGCTGTGTCCCATGAGGAATTAACCTAACCAAAGTCCCTGTGCTGGGGATGATGTTTTACTGGTGCAGCAGATACATCTTGTTTACAGGATATCAGATGAGATAACTTGAATGCCCTGTGAAACTATGCATTTAAAAATCACAGACATGTTATCAAACATCTGTTACACTACATATCATAACATTTATGGTAACATACCATACAATATGCTGTGCTGTGTTAGTGATAATAATAACTATGCTAATTACACATATAAAAAAGGATGTGCAACTCAAAAGCATTAAGTATAACCAAAATATAAATCTCTCCAACAGAGAGTTCTCATTTATAATGTAAAACCTTACATGAAAGAATAACAGCATAAGAGATGTGAATTGCAGCTCCAGTCAAGAACCAAACAAACTGAAGTTAGGTGTAAGGACAATGTGAACCCAGGGACATAAAAAAAAGAAAAGGAAAAAACAAAGAAGCAAGAAAATAGCCTCTTTTTACATCCAGACAGTCCAAAGAATAATAATGTGCTAGTTTTTCAAATCCAAGTAGCTACTGAAGATTGTAATGATTTCAGTCTAAAAAGCAATCCTGGAAAGCCTCTTCAGAGATTGCAAGCTCCCCCACTGTGCAGAAACATTGTGTCACTGCACATGGGTGTAATGGAGACAGACAAAAGAAATATTTCAAGGAAAGATGTGGGGAAGCACTGGGTGATGAACTTTCCCAGAAAACCTAGGTACAGTTTTACCAGTGACAAAAAAATTTAAAGAAAAAAAAACGGGGGGTGGGTAGAAAGGTGGGGAGGAGTAGGCTGGGAAGGGAAATGGTCAAGTCATTTCTTGCACTAGCCTGAAAATGTTGCCTCAAAACTGATTACATTACAAGCACAGAAGCTTAAGGTGTCTTTTTCTTTTGTCAGAAATGGTATCAACAATTTACCATGAGAAAAGACCACAACATGGTTCATGGTTTTGCACACATGCTGCAGTAACCTACCATTCAGGCTGATCTCTCAAGACTTTACTGACCTTTCCAGGCAGAAAGAAACTGAGAAGCACTGCAAGGGCTGTTTATCATTCTTAAACTTATGTGCTTGCAGCTTGTTTTACTCTGCATGTTGAACATGCTTTAAAAAAAAAAAAAGATCAGCATAAGTTTTTACACAACCAAAATACAGATTAATTAAGGTAAAATGACTCAGACTGGTTTATAGAAAGATTTGAGCTTGGATTATCAGATGCTGAACATTGTATAAAGCATCAATAGTAATTGCATTTTATTTACTTCCAAAGGTTGATCTTGTATAATATTTATGAGGTAGAGAAAAATATTGTACTTTCAGGAAATTATGTTTTCCAGAAATAAGTTATATAGGTTTCTTGTTTTCTCTTAATCAATCCTAATTTCTTAAACAATAAAACCATTCAACCCCATCTTTTAAACTACAATACTGAGAAAAATAATGACATTTATATTAAAGGTCAAAAGGATGAGAAGACTTTTTTTAAAGCCTTTTATTTTAACATAAAAGTACTGTCACCTAAAGGGAAAGAAGCTGTATCACATTTTGAGCTGAAATGAATCTACTTATAGAGAAGTTACAGAGCAGCACTGGCTGAAAGAGGAGTGAAAGGAGAAACTCAGGACCCCTTGTTCCTTATAGAAGGATGTTCATCATTCTGACAAACCCAGGTGTCAAAGATTGGTCTCTTGGAAGTGGTCAGTCACCTGGGAAAAATACACCAAGCAGCTTCTTTCCATACTGGATAAAGTCATACCCAACTCTGAAGTTTTACTACTTTGAGGACAGGAAAGATCTTTGTGTTTCTTGATACTTTTCAGTCAATGCTTTTCCTACGTAGGGTCCTACAGAAATGGGTAGGTGTTTATAGAAAGAGCCACCCAGAAGTTCCCAAGGAAGCCAGCCAGGTTATTGCTGATATCTAGATTCCCAAGCTTAGCACCCATAGTTTGCTTCTGGCCAGCAGCAGTGACAATTCCTGCCAGAGAGGAAACTTCCTGGGCATCAATCAGCCCCACAGACAGTGCTTGCGGCAGAGGATGGAGGAGAATCTGTCTACATATCTCTGCTGTTGAAGTATGCAAAGAAACAGCAGCAATTCTGACTTAGAGACATTTATTGGGCATGAAAGGGGGGGGAAATTCCTTCAAAGACTTTGTCTCTTCTAGCTTCTACTCTCAGGCATTTACATCCATGCAGAGATTCCCTTCATTTCAAGGTTCACCTCCTAGAGAAGACCCTAGTGCCCAAATGAAAAACAATATTGCATCCAGATTACCTGCAAAATATCAGGTACAAAAGATGCTAGAAAATAAAAATAGAACAAGAAAAACAAGAAATGATCCTGTGCAAACCAAGTTACACAGTCAGACTTCTCCAGTAATGCATAAATGTAAAGCTCTTCAGGGGCAGATATATTCTTTTTCAAACCCATACTAAAATTGGAAACTCTCTTTGGTGATGTAGAGATTTTACTTTCTTATCTGATGTTTATTCCACACAAAAAGAGAGCTCAGCCTTTCAAATACTTTTGCACTTAACTACCATAACAAAAACTCAGCTGGGTGCAGAAGAACTCTGAGCAATAATCACATTTATCAGTACTCACGGGATCATATGTCTCTAACCTGACTGTAACTAGGATTTTTCCTGACTGTAGGCTCTAATTATCATTATAAAATTTGGAGCATAAGTAAAAAATTGTAACCCTAATAACATTAGGTTATCTGAGCTATAAACCATGGAAACCATTCTAGTAACATGTGTTTTACCTCATTTTCTCAGGATTCAAAAATAAATAAAAAGATGAGGAAAGCAGAAAGTAAAAACAGAAAAAAATAGCAGGATGCTGCTGCCACTGATGTAACTGGCAGAAATCCCATGCATTTTAATGGGAGGAAGAGTTTCAATTTTTAGTACTGGTGCCCTACATATCTTTTGCCTTCAGCTCTTCTCAACAGCATTGACTACATGATGTTCTGAAAAATGAACCTCCAAAAAGCAGTTTTTGGCCTGTTGGAAAGGTTTACTCAATTTTTTTTTTTGCTTTCTGTAACTTATGCTCACATTTCAAACATGGGCATAAGGATTATATTTTTATTTAACTACATAAGGGGACTGAACAAGTCTTGATGCTGACAGAACACTTTATGTGATATTTAGCAACAAAGAGGGAAACTCTGTCAGCCCAGAATTCACAGAAGCAGGAGCTGGCTAAATTCATGGCATGGTGTGGGAAGATTACCTCAACACTGTCTACTTCTGCTGATTTTTCCTTGTGCTGACACTTCTGATGCCCTGAAAGTTGCTGTGCTCACATCCTCTGCTGCTGGTGTCAAAGAACACTCTGAGTCTTCACATGCCAAGATGAGGAAAACCTATTGCAATGCCCAAAAGACTTAACTCCTGTCAAATATATTCACTTAACACAAGTGCTCTGGTCTATGGCTCTGAAGTCTTAAAGCGATGGCATGAAGGAGGGAGGAAAAGGGGAAAAAAAAGGCAGTAGCTTTAAAACAAGCTCTATTAGGAGGTAACCACTCTGGCTCATTGCAGGAGAAAGACAAAAGTTATTAGCCACAAAGGCAGAATTAGATTTTCAATTTAGTCCCATACACAAAGGATTGTACACACTCCTACTGAAAGACAATCATTTAGAAAACACTCCCTCATGAAAAAGCCTACCTGAAGACGTAGTCCTTTTTGTGTCCAGACTTCTCCCTGATGACCACTGTCATCACTTGGGTCACTTTCAGCCATTAATACAGATTTAAAATCATTAAGTTCTATACATAGAAAACTAAAAAGAATAAATTTGTCCAGCTATTCTGGCAGCTGGCTTCACTTAATTTTTTTCTGTATTTGGCAAGACTATAGAAGCCCAATGCAGAGTGAAATAACTTCATCCAGTGCTACTGATTCCTTAAGCTAAGCAACAATCCCACTCCACCTCTTTGTTCTCTCCATTTCAGTAAGTTGCACACATATAATATAGCACTTGTAGACCAGGGCTAATAGCAAGTCAGTCATATGAAACTCTCTGTGATGTTATTGGAATATGCTCCTATACATTTAGGGAATCCCACTGATGTTAGCATCCCCTCATGGGTGTCCCTAGAATAGAATAGAATAGAACAGAATACAATATCTCAAGTTGGAAGGGACCTTAAGGATCATTGAGTCCAACTCCCTGCTCCCCACAGGACTACTTAAATAAAACTAAATCAGAATATTTATTTGGCTTACTACATCCACCAATTGGTTTGTATTTGGGTTTCATAGTTGTAAAGTCACTGTCCCACTGCTTTCATCACATTTCTAAGACTGCCACCCAAATTTTATGTTTGCTTTCCAGCTAACACAAACGAGTAGAAAGTATAAAAGTAGTTATATTCTTAACAAATATCAAGAAATGTGATGTAGCTGCAAGAAAAAAAGCCTAGTAACATCTGCAAGGCAGATGAAATTATCTGCCTGCCTGCCTAGCCCAGGAAGTGTCATCTGAAGCTTTGCACATACCTCTGAGTCCTCATGGTGGAGAGAAGTGGTCCAGCTGGAGGACAGTGTGAGTAATCAGGCCTGCAAGGAAAGACTGAAGGAACTGGGCATGTTTAACCTTAAACCAAAGAAAATAGGAGGCACTCAAGCATCAGCTGCAGCATAGAGGAGAATATTCTATTTGCCAGGTCCATTTGGGGTAAAAAATTAAGGAATAGACTTAAATTTCTGCAAGGAAAAAGTAATTGTAGTGAGGCACAGGACTGAGGCACAGGACTAGATTCCCTGGGCAACCATAAAATTTCACCCACTGAGGGTCTTTCAGAGAAGGCAGGACAAACAGGAATGACATAGGTGCACATTTGTCCTGCACTGGGACCATAAAATTTGAGACCACACAAAAAGAACCCAACAACTTTCATCTCTTTTTATTTTTCAGTCTTTTATTCTTGAGGAGAAATGCAGAAAGGTTTTAAAGGCTTAGGATGGACTGAAAGAACAACTCTCTCTTCCACTCCTGCCCTTTCCCCCTTCTTACACATTTTCTTTCCTGTAAATTATGCCAGAAAAGGAACCACTTATTTTCTTTTGCAAAACACCCTGGAGTCCAGGTGAGGTTAAGATCTGGGCCTGAATGACCTTTACTTCACAGAAGCTGCACTTCACAGATAGGGTTTTTGTAAAATACCTACGTTTTTGACATCTGCCAATACAAGAGTGGGCTAAAGCTTCTGATTTCTTTCCCACCCCACTTCATTGTCAGAACAGTGCAACAAAAGAGCTGGTAGCAAAGGAAACTTTCTGGGGATTGCCATTCAATCAGGACACACACACACACAGAGCTTTTCTGTTTGTGTGGAAACTCTCAGTGCTTCCCATAGAGCCAGAGAAGTCATTTTATAAATGGTGAAGGGATTTCCAGTCAAAAAGGATTTTTCAGAACACACCACAAACATTTTACTCATCCAAAAATTCACAGTAAAGTTGCAGGAACTTTTAAAACAAGGTCATGAGAGGTTACAATGAGAAGTGTAAGAGGGAAATAAAATTGATAGAGATTTGAGTCAGTTGCAAGGTAAATCTACAGAGCAGATGTAAAACCACAGAATCATAGAATAGAATGTTTTGGGTTGGAAAGGAGTTTTAAGGGTCATCTAGTCCAACCTCCCTTTGGTGAGGAGGGACATCTTTAAGCAGGTAAGGTTGCTCAGAGCCCTGTCCAACCTGACCTTGAATGTTTCCAGGGATGGGACATCTACTACCTCTCTGAGCATCATCCTAGTCCTGCTCATATGAAAAATTAAGAAATATTTGATGTGAAAATACCATTTGGGCTACAATCACAAATATATCAGTCGAAGACATGCAAATCTGAGAAAATCTAGTCCCTCTGAAGGGTTGTGCTGCTGACTTTATTTAGCCCATCCAGCATATCACCAGGGAAACACTAACAAATGATGTACTTTTAAAAAATATCTAACCTCTCCATATGAAAGTTGCTCACTGACTTTTAAATGTAAGATATGACCCTAGTCTTGTTCCAGTAAGGGACTGTTTGGCCCTTTAAAACATTCTTTCCTTTAAATAACCACAGTGTTGTACCTCAGTATGTTTGGTTTTCCTCAGATACACTTTACAATCAATATACCAAAGGGAGTCAGTACAGCAAAGGGAATGCAACATTTCCTGACATCATCCATTTATCTAACACAAAACTGGAAAGAATTTGAAGGCAACAACAATAATTCAGAGAGCAGAGTCTGGCCACCAGTTATGCCCTGGCTATATTTCTTGATTCCTTAATTCATCAGGAATCTGACTCCTCATCATGTCTTTGTGCATAGTGTTGGGTCTGAGCTACTCTTGAACCATGTGGGTTTTTTCTCCTCTTCTTCTGTTTGTTCTGAATGCTGAAGCATTTTTAAAAATACTAAAAAGAGCATACAAGCACACAACTAAACCCAAAATATCAAACGTGGCACAGTAAGAGAAAGAAAGCAAGCTTCTGTGGAGAGAAAGCAAAGCTGTGTGACAGATGGAAAGGTCTCAGTGGATGAATGGTACTACTACAAATAAGTAACAGGCAGCCAGAGGAAATCAAATAATCATTATAGAAGAAAAATGAGGGTTAAAAAAAATGGGGTAAAAAACCTTTGGCACTGGCAGAAATTCCTAGAGTAGCAATGTTTTGTTGGTTTGTTTGTTTGTTTGTTTAATAGAGATTTAATGATGTGCTCCCCACAAACAGGGAAATCAGTAAAGACAAAGAAGCTAGACAGCTGACAAGTGAGCCGATGTGGACAGTATAAAAAGCTCTACATGTCCTTGGAGAGGAAGAAATGTACTCCAGGATTGGGTCTGGCATACCCCCAAACCTGAGCAGATTACTTTCTGCCGATCAATACCTGTAACCACCAGAGGCCTGTTGCAGTTTAAAAAAAAAAAAAAAGAAGACGACAAAATTCAGCTTCAAAGAGACCTAGTCCCAAGCTCACATTTTCTTTTTGCCACTGGGTGCTGAGGTAAGAGCTTTAGACAAGGCTCATTTTTCATCTCTTTATAGGGCCGTGGATTGAATACGAAGTGTCGAGTCATGTTCTCAAGGCTGTGCTCTGTCAGTTTCTTGTCCCAGAGAGGAACACTCTCAAGATGACACTTGTCCCCTTTGACCAAAGCTGGTATCAGATCTTTCACAGTGGCCTGATTAATAAGTTTCCTTTAACATTGGTGACTCTTTATCCACCTATAAAGGAAAAAAACCAAAATACTTACAGTTTTCTTCATTTAACTCCTTTTTTTCCTTTGGAGAGAGCTAGAAGAGTCAAAAAGATTGCTTCTATTACTTGAAATGTCACTGATCAGCAGTCATATCCAAATACAGCTTAGCTGTTTCACAGAAGAACAGCAGGCACTTTTTCATGTACTGTAGTATGCACCAATAGAAATTAAACCTAAGATTTTTCCCCATAAAATAATTTAATAAAAAAGAGATGTTAAAAAATTTATTTTCCCTATTATTATGAGTACAAGGCAATAATTCACATGATTCTGGAGTCACAGAGAGTCCTGTACAATTTGATGTCTCCTGTTGCAATTCCACCTTTCCTCTCTCACAGTTTAGCTTCATTTTCTTGGTTTTTTTCCATTTGTTTTTCAAGCACTGTTCAAACCCTGAGTTGCAGTGCATGCTTGCCAGGAAGCACTGACATGATTTGATTGTTCTTTCCCCCCATTTCACTTCAGTGAAAATGATCTGTTTGGATAAAGGAAAACAAGACAGAGAGGAAGAGAAAATCTAAGCATTTTTTTAAGGAAATAGCCAAAAGGAAAAAAAAAAAAAAAAGGAAAGAAAAAAAAATGGGGGGGAAGAACCAGAGAACCAAAGCAACAAAACCCTGTGTTATTAATAGCAAACTCCAGGATGATGGATGAAAAGAACAACAATATCCTTTAATCATAAAGCACTAACATTCCAGCAGTGCTGGTAAGTGAGTGGAGCAGTGAAACCATTTGAGACTCAAACAGATGGATTAGGAAAGGTTCCACTGTGGGTTCCTGGACAGGTTTCAAAACAGCAGCCTGATTAACTAATGCACAAGAAGCAAGTGATTCTTCCAATCAATAAGCTTTTATGTAAGCACATTTGAGTTATAATATTTAAACACAGCAGACAAGTGGGGAATCAGGAATTCCTCATGCTGGGCTAACAAAGCAGTAAGTTTTTCTTGAATCTGGAGATCTCTTTTTTTTTAACCAGCAACTCTCAAAGGAGTTTTATAGCTAATGTTGTCACCACATGTTCATCAATATATTAACAGCTCCTGACAGTTTTGTGAAAATTATGGTGAGTTCCAAGTCAAAAAGCTGCTATTTCTTTATAAATATTTTTTAAAATAGTGGTTTAGGGATAAGTCAATTATATTTTCACTGAATGATGGGAGCTACACATAAAAATTAATCATTTAACTTTCCTAGAGTGCACACTTTCTACAAATAATGAGGGAGTACAAACAAAATCCCAGGTCATAAGGACTTATGCCCTTCAGCATGAGTAACACATTTTTCCTAGGTAACAAATGAAAATGGCAAATAGTAATGGTTTTATGCAGATCTTTTTATATATCTTTCTTTCAAAATATCTTTTAAAACCATTTAAAGGAGGTTATATTTTTTTAAGGAATTATTGGCAATGAATCCTATTTCTCTTTCTCTCTCTTAACTGCCAGAGTTGCAGACATAATTATGATATTTTATAAAGGTTTCTAAAAGTGATATAAAATAGATCTTTATATTAATAATAATAATAACAATAATGTATTTTCATGTTCCAGGAATAGAAACAGGCACCAAAAGGGAAAATTTCAGACATCAGTATGGTACTTGGACTTCTGGGTCATGCTTCTCCATTTATACCAGAATCAAGAGAGATGCAGATTTATACTGATTAACTACCTAAGGTTGCCTTTCCAGCTGAGATCTGGCTACAAGATATTTGACCTTAAACCTGACATTATCCAGGCAGGAATTTTGCTTATTCTTTAGGAAACACTTCTGTAACAGTTTTGAGTTTTCACATTTCTGAGTAGTTAGTATGTTGTCAGAAGCAGTCTGTCTGAGACAAGCAAGCAAGAAGACAACTACAATAGTCAGATGTTACACAGTAAAAGCACTTTATTGCATGATTCTGTGCTATCACAGGGCTCTTCTTGTCTGCCATCAAAACATATCTGCCTGTAGAAAAATGGGGGAAAAGGAAAAATATACAGGCCAGAACCAACAGAATATCATGGGAGTATGCCCTGAATATGAATCTCTGCTTAACTTAGCTAACCCAGGAACTCAGAGTTTCAAGAGATTAATAAGGAAAATGATTAGTTCAGGATCAACACATCCTCAGAGCCTCATAACCCAGCCAGATCAAAACAGCTTTTAACAGGACCAACGAAAGACACACTTGGAGTTTAAGGACTATGCTGCTACCAAATTTGCACTGCTTGCCATTCTGCAAAGTTGCCCCAAGGTTAGAGAAAATTTTCCTGAGAAAATATCTCACTATCAACTTGTTTTGAAAATTACCCAGGAAATTAATGATTTTCTTCAGGGTTCATGCCATTTTCAGCCAAATAAACCTACCATTTGTCTAAGTAAGAAAGAACTTTTCAACTTTTCAGTTTTTCAAGACATTTCAGAATCAAATGTCTCCTGCAGTTATAAATATGTCCTGCATTTTACCAGTGCACTAAGTAGTTATGACATGTGTAGTATTTTTTGCAGTATAGTTTCTTGCCTGCTAAGGGCCAGTTTGTAGTAATTGTCTGCTGTGATGTCTCAAGAACTCCATCATGGCCTGGAGTATCAGACTGCTGTGGTGCTGGGACTGTTTCTCTTTCCATCAAGGAGTTTGGTCTTTAAGACCTACAGATTTGCTGGCTTTCCTGTCTCCTCTTTAAATCACCTCTAGGTCCTGTGCTTAGTACATGTGTAGGTCTGAATATATGTACATATATGTCTATATTTACCTTGAGGTTTGTAAGGGAAATGTTCTTCATAAACTGAAAAGAAGGGTACTAGGAGATTAATGCCTACAGCCCCCAAACCAGTAAAAAGTCTATTAGTCTACTCTATAAGAACACTATCTTTCTGTCCCTGGAGTATGGCCCTCACAGGATAAAATATCATTGTGAGAGTGACTAAACAGTTGACAGAAGCATGTAGTAAACCTGTGGTACTCAATAAAAACTTCTGAAGGTAGCAGAGAAAAATCCTTCTGATTTTCTGAAAGGATTCTTCACAGTTCTCAGACTAAAAATCACTTTTTCCTTCTCACTATACATACTAGTTGTAACCCCAGTCTTTCTTTTTCTTTTCACTGGTCTGAACTTCCAAATTCTGGGGAGAAAGAGGAGGAGGAGGGTAACAAGAAGTCCCATTCATGGCTTTCCTGTGGGCCAGGTTGTCACTGACTCAATCCTCACCATCAGCACATGCAATGTGTAGTGTTTGGAGCAATGGCAGCATAAATTCTCTCTGCTTTTTCTAGTTATTCAAATTCTGTGACATTTTGTGATGATCTGAGGGCATGTTTACAAGCAGTAAAAATACACTGATGTTAGGAATAGACTAGAACCCAGATGCTATGATTCAGCTTCAGCTGCCAATTACTTCTATTTTGAATACAAACAATTTTGAAAGTAAAAACATTGAACTAAGAACATAAAATACATTAAGCAGAATATTTTGAAGTCTTATCCTACTTCTGGTTTAAGGGCCCCTATAGATTCCAGTAAAGAGTTCTTGCTCACAATCAAAACAGTAAATAGTATTATACTCTGTGCAGCTCCTAGGAGTTCAGTCCCTCAGAGTTATGTGTAGAATGCTTCACACCACCACAGTAGAGCAGTTCAACATTTCAACCTCTTACTGTAAAAATTAACCTGTTTTTTCTACTGCATTTTGAACTCTTCTCACAGAAGCCCACGTTGCATGAAATTCACAGGCTCCCACAGAGATAAAAGAATTCTCCCCTTTGGTGCACCACTGAGGAATGCTAAAAGTAGTTCAACATACCAGGGGGAAAAAAAATTCTCCTTTGGGGACCAGAGCATCTTGCCTCACTAGAAAGAAGAAAACAGAAATGCATATATTCCTACAATTGCATCAAATTTCTGCATGTGATACTAAGTAATTAACTATTCTGCATTCTGGAGAACCCTGAACCTCAATTCTACCTGCTTATTATACTTCCTGTCTATTGCAAATGTAGAACAGCACACTCATTTCAATTGCTAACTAACAGCAGTTGCTACTTCCATTTACTGTGAAAACATTAAATACCAACATGTGTAAGCAGCATGTAATTGTGGTATACACAAAGATCCAAATGCAGATGCGCTGCCTATGCAGATGTGTGGGCACAATTCTATGCTTCAAGGAAAAAAATGTCCTTGTTGCCATTGCTATCTTGTTGTCTGACATCAGCAGGTGCTTTAGCTGGGTGGAATCCTGCATCAGTGCTTACATGGAGCAGTTGGATTGACTTGAACTCGAGACAGTTGCAGGACAAAGGTTCTTCATTAACTCCCTGCCCATTAGCCCTAAAAATGATACCGGTGACCTTGGAGACAGAACTAGCAGTTTTCTTACTAGGTGCATTAAAGATATGAAGCTGCTACAGTCCTGATGTGCACATACAGATCTCAACACTTTTCCCTGCTCTGATCTCTTGAGTTATTTCTAGGAATATTTGTAAGATATTACAGTACAGCACAGACCAGGTGCTGTACATTTCACCTTAAACCATCCCTGTATGGTAGAACATGGGGGAGAGGCATTGAATGACACTTCCCTAAACAGCAAATTCATAAACAAATTACCCAAAGTCAAATAAAGGAGGTCTATGTTCATTACTGGCTGTGGTGAATTGGCTATTCCTGCCTATATGCCTCTGAGTGAAAAAAGTTTTATTAAATGCTGCAGCAGCCTTCAGCTTATATCCACACAAACAAGACATTGCTTGGTGCCAAAACATTTGTATGTGTACTGAACAATCATCATTAAGCAGTCAATATTAGGAATTCAGAAATGGTTAACATTCAGAAACATTTAGGTATCTACAGATTTCATACTGTCTATAAATAAAAGATGGTTTAAAACAGTTTTTCATCTACCTACTGCAATATTTTTTTCCTACTTAATGAAAGCACTGTACTTATACATCAGATACCATCAACTTATCTCTGAAAAAAGAATATTTAGGAGTGGAAATGTTAAACCCTTAAACCATTGGTATGAAATATTACCCTGAATTAAGAAGAGATGTAAATGGCAGCCCAGGCTAGATCCTACATCTCTGCATAGCAAACATTTTAACATTCATTATATATGAGAGTAATCATGTTTTTGTCCATGCAAATGTTCATGTAGTAAATGTAGTGAACACAGTGCTGTAATGAGATATCTAGGTCATATCATGGTGAATGACTCTGTAAGGTTTAGCCACTTGATGCATTTGCAGGTGTGAAACATCTCAGGCTCCATTCTGATTAGATGAATTTCAAGTCCTGTGACAAGCATTAACATGCCCTGTGCAGGACTAAGTGTTGAATGCACAAAGATATTTATAAATTCCACTTCATGCTCTTAATATTAGGGTAATCAGTCTGCTCTTTCCTTTTCATTTATTGTATTTATTTCATGTAGCCATTTCAAAGTTTCTCTGTTTCTTTGGCTTAAGGAAAATAAGAAGTGGTTTTCTACCCATAGTGCTTCTCCCCTCTAGCCACTGAGTTCACTGGAATCTCTAAATCATGTGGCCCAAGGCAACAGAAGGCCAAGGATAATTTTTTGCTTTGTCTATTCTTTCTATAACTTTCTGTTGATCATATGTTATTTTTTAAAAAATTTTTGCACCAAAATCAACCATAAATCAGAGGACAGATTTTAAAAACATGTCTAGGATTTGCCTCCTTCTGTAGCAAAAAATCCAATGACCAACAGGAACGTGCAAGGCATGGCCTCTGCCTTTCATCCCCCAAGCCTTACCAGCCTTTCACCTCTTTTCAGACCTACCAATTGGAAATGACCTAGGGCACACACCCAGAGCAGGTCTCAAGCCACTGCATTTGTCACTAGATGCTTTAACCCTGTCTCAGTGCTCCACTCTTCTGCATCTTAATCTGATCCTCCTCCTCCTAAAAAGAGTCTAGAGTTACTCAAGTCTGAATGACATTCCTAGTAGATAGGGCTGCAGCATGGCTCAAGGCTTCCCTTATCCCTTAGTCCAGAGACAGAGCCTGGTGTCTTTCTCAGAAGAACCTGTGCTTTATCTAGGCCATCAAGTCAGCCACAAACCCTGCAAGTTAATTGGAAGCATTAAACTATGAAGGCTCCTTGATCGAGCCATGACCGCTGTCAGCCACTGAGGACTGGGGGAAAAAGGGGACAATCATTTTTTACTAGACATAATGATTGTCTTAAATTTTCACATTAGACAAATCCTCAAACAGTGCATGGGGTCAGAAGAAATCCTGCTCTGAGGTTCAACAGTTGCACAAATACACACACAGCTTAGGTGAACCAGCAAAATGAAACCTGTCCAAGATCCTAAAAGCTCCCAAACCGACATGCAGCTTTAATGTGAGCAACTGTAAGATGATTTATTTTTTCAGATCAAACACACAAAGTTCTGGCTGTAATTCTGTTAAGCAGTTTTACATCTTGCCACTAGGACTTTTTTTTTTTTTCCCCTCTGTGTTAAGCTTTAATATCCTTTCAAATGCATTAATGTGTCCCTGGAACAGACGCTTAGAGACTCCTGCATGCTTTGAATATTTCCCCTTGTAAACGACTTTCAGTACTTACCAGACTTATTTACCACCTCTCCGCAACTAGAGCTTGCAAAACTCTAAGGGAAACATCTCCTTGCCTAAAAACACGTCCAATAAGCAAAAATCTTGCTTTAGGTCACCCCATATCCAGGGAAATAAAAAAATAATTGCTTCCATTTCAGTTGGTTCACATCTCAGGGGCTTGCCTTTGAATTTCAGGTGTGAGCAGTTCCTGTATGCCAGAGAGAAGCTGGGGCAAAGAGAGTAAGCTGAGTAGCTTTGGTTAGTTACCTAGGTGCTTCTCTATTGGGTTTTATCTTGAAAAGACACACTGGAAAGAAGTCTGGAAAATGAGTCCTGGGTGCAACAGCACATCTTCTCAAGTACTCTGACCAGATTGCTGTACTTGTACACAAATACAGAAGTACCACTCTCTGCGTGGTTCCCAGAAGCACTTTCAAAATGAGTTTTTTCTTTCCTATGAGCACTGAAACTGCTTGGTAAATGCCTTTTAGAGATCAATTGACATTCATGCTTTTAAAATAATAACTTTATGGACACTCCAGATAATGAAAGAAAGTTCATGGCAAAATGTGACTGACCATCTACTTACTTGGGTGTCTGAGGAGGTCTTTGCACAGAAGGTAGCAAAAAGGAAAAGCAATGTACAGGGGGAATATGAGGAGTGATTTGTTATGCAAACCTGAAAAAACATGGGGAATTTTGCAGTTTGATGAAAAGAAGATTAAAGCTAATGATAACAAACAAAATGGTAATCACATAAATAAACCACTAAAACACCATAGCATGCTGTTTAAAGTACAGTAAAGGCATGTTATCCCTCTAAGTTAAATGAAGCCTCCCTTCTCCAAGTCTGACCCTGGTGCTAGGGAAAGTTAGAGAGCAGATCATCTTGAGTGCCATCACACAGCACATACAGGACAAACAGGTGATCAGGTCCAGTCACCATGGCTTTATGAAAGGTTTGACTAATCTGATGGCTTTCTATGACAAGGTAAACTGCCTAGTGAATGAGGGAAAGGCTGTGGATGTTGTCTACGTGGACTTTAATAAGGGTTTTGACAGTTTCCCACAGCATTCTGCTGGAGAATCTGGCTGCTCATGGCTTGCATGGGCATATGCTGTGCTGGCTGAAAAGCAGCTGGATGGCTGAGCCCAGAGGGATGGTGAATGGAGTTAAATCCAGTTGGTGACTGGTCACAGGTGGTGTTCCCCAGCGCTCTGTATTGGGGCCAGCTTTGTTCAGTAACTTTACTGGTCATCTGAACAAGGTGATCAAGTGCACCCTCAGTAAATTTGCAGATGACACTAAGTTGGGCAGCAGTAGAGTTGATCTGCGTGAGGATAGGAAAGCTATACAGAGGGATCTGGACAGGCTGGATCAATGAGCCAAAGCCAATGGTATGAAGTTCAAAAAGGCCAAGCACCAGGTCCTGTCTTTGGGTCACAACAACCCCATGAAATCCTACAAGCTTGGGGCAGCATGGCTGGAAAAGACCTGGAAGTTTTGGTCATCAGCCAACTGAATGTGACACAACAATGTGTCCAGGTGGCCAAGAAGGCAAGCAGAATCCTGGCTTGTATCAGAAAGAGTATGGCCAGCAGGACTAGGGAAGCAATTGTCTCCCTGACTGAGAGGTCTAACTATTCCCTGCTTTGAGGCCATTCTGTGTTGGAAATGCATGTAGTTTGGTGAGCAGCACTAGACATCTGTGACTGGAAAGAGATGCTCAGGAATCAAGGACATGGGATTTTGCATTCTACGCTGACCATGGGAAAATGCTCAGAGCCTGAAATCTACAATGCAGTACTAAAGACAAACACTGCTACTTAGCCTTTCTACATAAGAGGCTAGTCAAAGGAGCTTATGCAATAACTAAGGACACACTCTGAGAAGGAAGAGCAGAGCTCTAAGTTTGTAATATATATTGCCAGTCAGTAAACATATTGAGGAATGTAGCTATGCATTTCTTAAAGAGAAAAATAGAGTTTCTTCTTTAAGTTATATTATACTTCATGCTTTCTTGTGACATATTTTAACTACACTGCACACTAAAGGCAAGATTTTAGAATGGTCTCAATTAGTCTATGGTGATTACCCACATTGTGCAATTTACTACTATTTTATTAATGCAAGATTAAAGATAAAACTTTATTGGAAGAGGTAAGAGCAAAATTAACCTCTATTTACCTTGACATAATAAAGATTTAATAAAACATGGGAAAATGTCAATGAACAGAGTAATTATTCTAACAGGAAATTTAAATGTAACTTAATTCTGTATTCTGCATGTTTAATGCCTTAAGATTAGTCAGCATTGTTCTTTTCTTCCCTCTTCTAGTGCATACTTAAAAACATTTCAAGCAGCCTCAGACAACTTGCTTATTAAAAGTGTCCTAATTTCTTTTCAAATTCAGAAACATTCAATTAAAAGAAAAAAAGACTGAAAGAAATTCACCAAGCCCCTGCAACCAATAGACATTTCCATATCTCACCCTTTCCCAAAGTTTTTGCTATCAAATCAGAGAAGATTCTGGTGGGTTTATTACATCAGACAGGCATCAAAGGGGCAGAACACATAGGATTGAAAAGCAGCACCGCTGCACTTTGCAGCGGAGCGCTCTGTACCTGGCCGTGTTTTGTTGTTCATGTAATACTTTTCAATAAACAAAGATGTCAATCAACTTTCTTTGCAGCACATCACATTTCAGATTTAAACCACTTCAGACACAGAGCTGCCCCAAGCTCACATGTTTAACAGATAAAAATTCAGCTTTCTGTCAAGGCAGAATGCAGTATTGATTGTAGACTGTATTTAGGCTGGTGTCTGTTGGAGCTATATTGCTTTCAGACTGGTGCAAAGCCAGGGCTATAGAGACATATCACAAAATGTGTTGCTTTTCTAGTGTAATTTTGCTTTTTCTTTTTAATGTTCTGCATTGATCAGTGGCAATTTCTAAATCAATGACAAAAAAGCAGCCAGGGCTAGAGTCTATCCAGAAATCAGGGATGGGGGGAGTTATAAAACCATTTTTGTAATCATGGAAACTTTGATCACTTGATTTGATTCTAGTGCTTTGTAAATTAGCATAATTATTCAAACATGCTTCATTAAAAATCATGACTGTACAAGTCCTTCAGTTTAATGATCCAAGAACATTCAGAATGAGCTCAGTGTTAAATAAATACATCAACACTGTACTAGCTGGCCATGGCAGAGACTGGGGGTTGTTTGTTCTAAGGAAAATACTCCATGCACTCCTCTTCCTTGCAGAGTGGAAAAGACAGCTCACTTGCTAAAAGGTGCAGCATGCTAGCTAGTATATTTTACTGTTTATCCTCACAGCCACCAGAACTTCTCTGGGGATGCCCAAAGGTTAGACACTGTGTCACTCCTAAGCTACTGGGAGATTGGCACAAAATCCCAGCAAATCTCCAACTAATTACATTTGAATTGTAGGTGTCACAGTTGATTTTGACCTTAAAAGGTTGGCAGAATTTTGACAGCCCTTAAAGTGGTCCCACACTCTGCAAGAGTTGTCCTATCAAAATTAAAAGGAATTAATAGGCTGCAGAAATTGAATGTGTATAGCAAAAGTAAGTAAAGCAGACTGTTTATTAATGCACACAAAATGTCCCACAAAAATCAAAATACACTTATCCATGGCAACGAAAATCATTGAGAATCAGCTGATATTCTCCCCAAATTGTAGCTGACAAAGCACCAGTTGGCAGTACTGAAGGGTTAAGAGAAACTTAACAAATTTGACAGAGGGAAGGGAAAACAAATTCCAAGTTCTCACTCTCTGCTTAATTCCATACATATCTATGTCTCAAGACACGGCAGGGCAGCTCTTGTGTGTTGCTGAGTCACGTTCCTGTTAGATTGTTAGTCTTAATCTGGCTCTTTAGTTTGGAACTTTGCTTTTCTATAGTGCTGGGTAATTGAGAATCAACATTTTACTCACCCACTGTGAAGTATCACTTTACAGCCCACCACTTCCACAAAAAAAATATATCAGTTGCCCAGAAAAACAGTGCATGAAATCTTTCACTGCTGGCTTTCCATTCATGACTGAAAATGCCCTACTGTCCTGACTGTGAACATCCCAGCTGTCATCCAGGCAGTATAAGCTACTGAAACAAAGCCATGTGTCAGCAATATCAATAGCTGGCAGAGAAACTTTTGACTTTTAAAGGTTCTGACAAAAATTTGGAAGCAAGAAAATGAACAATATTAACTTTTGACATTTAAAAAAAAAGTTGGTCTTATGGGTTCATAAACATCTAAATAAATTAAAATTTTAAAATACTTTTAACAGAAGATGGAATGGTTTCTGAGAAGGTTAATTGTTTCTTATAAATGCCTGCAATTAAGAAATCATCAGCTTTTATTAGGTTTCTGTTATTTTTGGATGGAGCTTTCACATAACTGTGGAGAATTAAACATTTCTTATCCCAGATACAAATCTCAGTGACAGATTCTGAAGAATATCAGTTTCATAATGTCTACATGTTGTTAGTTATTTGCAGAGAGGTGGTTCTCTGGAAAACTCTTACACTAAATGTTTTCTTTCAATAGGCAGGAGTTTGTAGTGTAACGCAGAAAGACACAGCAGACTATTGCAAACTCCCAAATTGTGTGGGAGACAGGATTCTACAAATGACCATGCACACTCTGGTATTGTTTGCTGCTCTTTAGGGAAGAGACAGCTTCTTATTCATCAAGTCACTAGGAAAAAGAAGTTGAGGATAAAAGAATGAGTGTACTTGGTTTTATCAAAGAGAGGGTCAAAAGACTTTGCAAATAAGGGAAAATAATTTCAAAAGAAAGGCTACAAATATGAAAGAACCTCTCAAACATATTTATCAGTTCAGGGCTATGCTAATTATTTCTCCATTCCAGTTGCTCTGTGGAGCTGGCCACAGGAATTTACTGTGCAAGACAGGACTGGCATGCTCTGGAAAGATCCTGTTGCTATGTATAGTCTCCTCTTTTTCAAGCAGGCTACTCAAGCAGTCTCCCTCCCACTGGAAACTGAAAAGAGGAAATGGAAATGGTGATTATACCATCTTTCCTCTTCCATGCTGTAATTTCCAACTCCTTTTCCTGGCCCTGAGAATGATCAAGCACTATAATATTGCATGGCAATGCAGAGGATTAGAGCATTTCCCACCACCCTGGCCCAACCCAATTAACCTCTCTTAATTAATGTTTCTACGGTGTTGCTTCATTTACACTTCTTATGCTGGCTTTTTTTTTTTCCACCCTTTTGAAGACACAGGTAAAATTTGTGAGTAAGAATCTTTGGGAAACAATACTTTGTAATCACCATTTTTAGATTATAATGGTTACTTTGCCATTATTTTAGCATAAAGACATGCACAATGTACAACCAATGGAGAAATTCACAGTAAGGAACTTAAATTCTGTGCCATATATCCATACTCCCAGTTTATTTTGGGACATCCTATTGGGAACCTTACCACAGAGCTACAAAAGAAAAAAAAAATGGCTCTACAAATTTAAAAAGTCTCTCCTTATTCCCTTCTCAATTTGAGAGGTTTTTCTGTTTTAGTCTTTGGGCAAGATTTTCTTACAGTAACACAATACTATTTTTATTGCTGACCACAGAGACAACATACTTGTTGATGCAGGAATCCTAGATCAAATGATAGCTGAGAGACTATTTTAAATTTATGTAGCCTGGATTTTCAGCCTACAGGTCATTCAAGCTCAACATTTCATTAATGAAACACTGTCAATATTTCCCTGATATTGCCACAGGTTGACATATGGCATTATTCCAGTGTAAGATTTTCACACATTAGTGGCTGGGAAATCAAGTATATTCCCCAAGACACCTGAGGTATGATTAATTTTCTAATAGTCTTTCTGTATCAGTTTGAGAGGAAGCAAAATCTTGTACTAGGCAGGAAAGAAAGTGGCAACACTAGAAAGAAGAGAGCATTGGCCTCTTGCCTGGAGTGCTGACTTGGCCAGCTGCCCCACAGAAAAACCTTTATCATCCTGCAGCCTGAATAACATGCCAGCAGCAAAGCAACAGCTCATAATGTACCTTGAGCAGAAATAATGGCAACATTGAAAAAAAAATCCATGAAACTCTCCTTGAGTAATAGGATGTAGTGCTGAGGGTAAAAGAAAGGTGAACTTGTTCTGCCTGTTGGGTTAGAGATGAGGGTTTGCCAACGGTTTTGAAGATTAAAGTTAAGGCAAAAAAACAGCACTGGAGTTCTGACAGAGGTAGCAGATGCTCAGGGATGTCCAGTTTTAATACCCTTTTATTAAGTTGAGCATTATGGCAAACTTTCATACATATGAAATGAAGAAAGCTGGACAGATCTGGCACCTGAACAGCTCCAGCTCTGCTCATCATCAGGTGAGCAGAGAAATCTTAGCAATGGGGGAAGGATTGTCAGTGAGATTGTCATTATTGAGCAACCCAAACCCTCCAATCTAAAGCAACTACTTTTCATAGAGTAACTGCCTATGGTAATAGAATAAAACACATCAATCACCCACAAACTGACAGACTGAAGGAGCAATTAAACCACTTTTAGGATTCAAGCTTTGCAAAAAAACAGTCTGAAAACATACTTGTTTCCATTTCCCAACTTTGTGTTTCTGAGGCATCTGCAATGAGAGAACAAAACTGTCAGAACAATTCAATGTAATATTTGTAAAATCTTTTTCTTGCTGACTGAGCAAGTCTTGAGCAGCACCACTGCTGAAATGCAACAGTTGGTTTTAAGCCCTAAAACACCAAGATTCATCATGGTAGTGCTGACAAGATCACTAAGCTCTGCAGATCTGCCAGTGCTGCTACAATAAACATGAGGTAAGCAGTACTAGTCTTACACACAAATTAGTCTAATGTACAAAAGTGCAGCCTATCCTAAGACCAGCTTCATTATCAGAAAGTTGGTTTGGGATGCTAATCATGGGAATGATGAAAATGAATGTCAAAGACAGCCCATCCAACTTATTAATTTCCAGTTTCATGGAGACAGGCTGTGCACAGCAAGACGTACAAGAGAGAGACAGTGAAATGAGCCCTAGTATTATAAATCCACAACACATATTTAACTCATCACATCTCTTACGCTATTCTTCAGTTGTTGTCAAAGTTGTAGAGGCAATGTTTTTATATCCCTGTTTATTTATGTCTGAATTACTCTCACTGTAAATTAGCCTTGTTGCAGAACAAAATCTCTGCTCATGATAGGAAGGACAGTGCTGTCCCTTTCTGTAATGTTTTTCCCTTTCACTGTAGGATCAAGATTGCTGAGCTACTGGCAAAGCTGAAACCAATGACTTTAAATGCAGAATATTGACAAAGAGGCAGAATGGAAACCCAGCTCTATGTAAGTGGAAAATCATGCTCTGAAAAGGAAGGTGTCTGTAAGATCAGCCATTATAGACCCTAAGATTACTCTGGTAAAAATAACAGAAAAGTACTTCTAAGTGCTCTTCACCAGCAGTGAAGTGAAGGGGAAAGAGGCACACTTTAGGGGAAATAAGCCCCATCATGGCATATAATGCCAACACCAAACTTCAGAAGGATCTCTTAAATAAGAGCAGTTGGAGAAGTTACCCCAGAGGCTGTTGCACAGCAAGTGCAAGGCCATCCTCTTCCCTTACCAACCTGTTGATGCTTGCACAGAAGAGGCTTTCAAGGCATTCCTGATCATGCTGGTCACAACATGATGGGAAACCATAGCATGAAGAGAAGAAGCTGGCAGAAGGGCCAAGAAGCATTTAGTCACACATTTGACATACACCAAGAACAACAGCATGTTCTGTAGCATTCAGGAAAAAATAATACTTTGGCTCTAAAAGGCAGTGCAGCTTTGCTTGCATCATGAATGACAGGTGCATTCGAGTCCACTAGTAAAATTGGTATTTGATTGCAATTAAATCTTGTAGTGTCTACACAAACACATCTAATATCTGAACACATAATTCCATAGAAGTTATATAACTTTTACACATATATTTCTATTTGAAGAAAAATTTGAGACAGATCTGAATTTCTAATTTTGATCACCATCAGAAATTATGACCAAGATAGAGACCAAAGAGCCAAAATTCAGATTTGGTCTGAGCCCATATTTAAAGCTTTCAGATACTTCAGGATGCTTTATTTCAGGATTTTGATTTCTATCTTTACAGAGATGAACTCTCACCACATAGTGCAGATGAAGGTACAAGGCCAAAGTACAAAACCCATAAGCCCTTCACATTCAGGGTGATTAGGCAGAACTACAGTCACAAATCTCTGTAAAATTGCATGTATCCCCATCACTGGTGTGTTAGTGTAGCTGAATAATACTCAGATCTGATTCTGCCCAGTAACCAAACTGCATCCAGCTTTTCAGATCAACAGAAAAGTTTCAAGAACTGAGCTAGACTGAAAAGAAGAGCATCCAACCAATCTATAAACTTCTTATTGTCTTTAAAGCAGAAAACATCAGGAGTGGGCTGTTAGATGAATTTAGCAGCAGGGAAGCCTGCAGCTCATCAGTTTGCTCTTCCTCAAAAGTAGGTACTTATTGCAGTCAAGAGGAATTATTACTGGGGATCTCTGGGCACAGGGATGTTTTTGTTATAATAAAAAAGTCTGAGCAACACAATTGCACCCCCACAATCCTCCCTTTTGTTTCTCTGCTACAATAACACTCTTCTTTATAATGCAGAATGTTTATACTTCAATTGCCAAACTTACATGGAAAGAGACAAACGGAACAACAGTTACTATTGCTTGTCAGGTGGACAAAGCAAAACTGAGCTAGGCACACAGACTGAATTAATTTCTTTTCTTCCCATACTTGCATCATCTGAGTTTCTTCATGAGAACAGTTTTCCTTGTAGAAGTTTTTCATTTCATTTTGATGATCACAAAGTCTTCATGGTTAATTCATATTTTGCTCCAAACCAGACTTTTGGTGCAATGCTAGTCATGCTGTGACCAAGAGGCCCCTTCTCTTCAGTTCAGATGTGTCCCACCTGTTTCAGTATTTTCACAAGAGTTTTCTCAATAAGAACCAAATAAAGAAAGAGACCTTAATAAAACCTGAAGACAAAGCTCTCCAAGACACCACCAGCAGTGTTAGCGTACACAGCCAACTCTTACTTTGTTAGTAACTATCACAGCTATTGCACAATCAGTCTTCACATCGAGCATAAAACATCCTGCCACCAGCTCCGCCGAGCAGCACCGCAGAATTACAAATCAACATACAGATCAGCAACGAAAGGAGACTGGCTGGCTCTGGGAAGACCTATAAGCAAAAGAAACAGAAATCTAACACTGCAAAATGAACACATTCCTTCATTTCTTTCATTTTTGGATATCTGTAAAAATTAGAGAAGAAAACGAACTTTTAAGCCAAATTCCAAAATGGTCATTTCAGGAGAAACATTGACAGTAAAAGAAATGATCAGATGTCACCTCACTGTTGAATTCATTTCTGAATGTTCTTAGTTTGTAAACTATTGCAAGATAGTTAATAAGGCCTGGACTGCCACTTTCTGTTTTGTAAATCCCTGGCCAGAAGACCAAGAAAATGTTTCCAACTTTTCAACTTATTTACAACCTGCAAAACAGACACAACAGAATAGAATCAAACCATGACATTTATTTATTATACATAAAGCAATAGAAGATTAGTAGACACTCAGAATTGTAGAGTTGCAAAGTACACATTTTGTCCTTCACAAAACATGTGTCAGTATCTGGAGGAACTCAGAATGTCTCTTTTTTGCTTTTGGAATAAACTTTTTTCTCTTTTTAAAATATGTTCCATTACATAGCAATCTTCAGAGAGTGGTTGTCCTTCTGCAGAACACCTGAAACATACTGCTATGTTTAGAGAAGGTGGCATAAATAGGGTGAGGACTGCCCTGACAATAATCACTTGAAAGGCATGTTAGCCATATGGTACTGATAAGTCCCAGTGTTGTATTCCTTCGGGTAAAAAGAGGCTCCTTCCCTTACCACACAGAGAGCAGGAAATATGCCAATGAATCTTGCATTCAACAAGTCAAATATTTTGCATATTTAATTTACAAGTTAGAAAACCTCAAACCATTCTAAAGGCCACAACCATGCCATTAAAAAAAACCAAAGTAAAAGTGACACTGCAGATGGCAGAAGCATGCTGTTGCTCATTGATAAATCGTTTTCTGGAATTCACGTTAACAATCACATTACTGAAGCACTCTACTCCTCCAGTGTTACAGTTCAAGGTAATATGTGAGAGATTCCAACATTCTTAAGGAAGACAATCTCTAGAGCTTGTAGATTGCAGGTTTGCTCACTGGGAGATTTCTGTGGCTTTTGTATCTGTTACAAATGTGCAGCTATACTGATAACTTAAAAAGTGGACTATTGTATATCATGCTATAATTCCCCACCAGCCTGTTGTGTTCTTTCTTTGTTTCTTTCTTGCTTGCCTTTTTTTTTTTCTCTTCTTTTTTTTTCCCCCCCATTTAGCTATTGCTGGCTTGCCAGAGATCTTGAACTTGAGAAAGGTTAGACATCACAATGCTGGAGCAGTTTGTGAGCATCAGCAGATTTAGCTTGTAATTTCATTGATCTATGTGGGCTTGCTGTTTGCAAACCAGCTGCTGCACTGTTTCCCCACAGCTACTGATCTGAGTAGCATTGATTTTTTCCCTTACATTAACATAGCATTACTTCTTTAATGGGCAATAAATGACTGGATGTAAATACAAACAGGGCTGCAACAACAAAAGAGAAAAAAACACATTGGTTCTTTTTATTTAAAGAACTCTATTAATATTTTCCACAAAAAAAAATTAAAAGCATGAGTTATTGATCAAGATAAATGGTATTTTAGTCGTTTTATTTCCACATATTTCTTTTGCCATGAGATCAACATTTTTTTTACTGTGTTTAGTGGACACACAGTCCAAAATGTTTCATGTTACAAAGACTGCATTTTTGCCTCAGTATAAATGTTAAAAGAGAATTTTTTTAGGAAGAATTATAGAAGGCAACACAAAAGGATCTCTTCATTGTGCTTATACTAAAGCTGGATGAACCCATATGGGTTTTGAAGGTGGCATCATCCATCAGCCCTCACTTTTTTTACCATTAAAAAACCCAACCTGAGTGGACTTCAGTTCAAAACAGAGTGGATGTGACACCTGCAGCATGGCATGGACTGAGAGTCATACATGTAAGATGCTTAATAAAAGGTCATGATCTCACCACATGCTATGTTAGTCCTTCAGTAGGTAGTGTTTTAAATAATCTTACAAATTTAAATTCAATGCAGTGTAGAAAGGACAGTGGGGAAAAAATAAAGCAAACAAAAAAACCCTAACAAAACTCTAACCTCATCCCTCAGAGCCTATTAGTTTAGTCATTTCTGAATGAACCTGATCAGACAAAGGTTTGTGCTTCTTTTTAACAGTAGGTGACAGCCAACAGGGACACCCATACCAGAAGAGATGCAAAAGTGAATGTAGTTCCTTCAGACATTTCATAAAGAGGAGATGAGACTGAGAGTGCTGGGAAGTAAAAAGTAAGAGCTTCCAAAGAAAACCAGCAGTGGATTACAATCTTCTGTGCTGTAGGTGACAGTATGTATTAGTGCCAGTGATTTCTTCAATGCCATAACTAAATTAATAGTACCTGAAAACCACAGGCACTCCACCAAGATCCAACAGGAACAGGACTTCCCTTAAAGTATTTATGAAGGAAGATTTTTTTTCTTTTGTGATAAACACAGCTCTTGTTCTGGTTCTGCAGCCTAGTTACTCTGAGGAAAAGCTCCAGTGACCTCAGAGATGAAAATTCCTCATTCTCATGTAATCCTGTCTACTCCTATACCTAGAGAGGGCAAATCATTTCACGTGGATGCTGGAGTGATATCTATTGGATTCTTACTCAGAAAGTAGATAAATTATTCTCAGTAGAACATAATGGTATATAATGTGGCACTGGAGCTGAAAATAGCCCATAAAATGAATACCAAAATTTACACTTATCAAAGTTAATATGTATGTATTGTCAGCCTAACCAATCTCTCCTAGTCTCACAGTCATCTCCCTTTGACTAGCCAACATTTAATGCCAGTTTTAGCAGACACAACGTCCAAATTATTAAAAATTATATTAAGTAACACTGGTTCCAACGTGAATCTTTAGAGCATCCTACTATTAACCTCTTTACACTCTTAGGAGAAGAATTTCAGTGCAAGTTTTCTTGCCATCATTTATTCAATTTTTAATCTACTGTGAGATTTTGCCCCTTACCTCACAGTTATATTTTTCCCTTAATAGTCCTTTATGAAGAACTGTATCGGGAATTGTTTGAAAATCCAAATAAATTATGTTCACTGGGTCACCTTTATCTACTCTTTTATTAACTTTTCCAAGGCACTTTAGGAGGTTAGAGAAGCATGCTTTCCCTTTTCCAACATTGTGCAGGTTTGACCCTATTAGGTTATACTTATCCATGTGCTGAGCTATTCTCTCTTTAATTAGACTCTCAATCAGTTTCCCCAGAAGCAAGGTGAAGTTCATTGGTCTTAATTCCCAGATTCTCTTCTTGGTCTTGTTTTAGCAACAGACACCATATCAGAAAATTTTGCAGCTACCACTGGTCTATATCACATCTTACAAGTGTCTTCTCTATTTCATATTTTACTCTGGCAAATGCTACCTACTCTCATTCTCCAGTTTTACATAAGTTTATCAAATCACTTAGCACTTCCCTTGTAAAAGACTACAATTTTTGCTAGTGCTGCTCTGCCTTTTACATTTTTAAAACAGTAACTACTTCAGCTGCCATCTGTAAGAAAAAGTTGAGAGTCTTTTAACTGCTGAATCATTATACCATGGTGAGTAGGTAACCAAGATTTTAATTTGATATTATTGTTCTTCCTATATTGTCCCTACAAGTCCTCAGATCAGCAACTATTCACTGCTTTCTTCAAAGTTATAAAGTTGATTCTGCAGCTTTTGGGCCTTTTGGGGTTTTATTTTTGTTGATAGACATGAACCATCAACCTCAATGGATTGGTTTTTAGCCTCACTTTGAGCACTGTTCTTGGACAAAGAGTGGAAAGTAAGGATCAAACTCTATCACCATAAATAAATAACTGGTCAGGCCCACCAGCAATACCTAATACCAGGAGTTGTTAAAACTGGCTTTCACAAGAAGCTGACAAATGACAGAATGAAGAGGTTGTGCCTATGTGCAAAGATATAGATTTGTATTCTGAGCTTGTAGAGGATGTTCTCAGTCTACACTTTAGGTACACAGGTCTTAATGATCAGGAAATATTGTTGAACACGATCTTTAGTGAAAAAGCATTCAAAATTCCCACTGAAATGTGTACATGGCTAAGTAAAGGTCAGGAAGTAAACCTGAAGTGCTCACATTAGTGGATTAGAAACTCAGCATTTTCAGCATTCAGTGAAGTTGGTGGACTCTCCTCTGGAATTCAAGACTTCTTATCTGGATTTGAATGGATGAGAAAATTGAAAAGGAACTTCAGCTGAGAATTCTGGGTTTGGTTATGAGCCACATAAAGCCACCAAGTATGAAAGCCTAGATTTCCAACTATGCCTTGCTTCTACAACAAACCCCACACTACATTAACTTCACCTGGGTTTGGGTTTCGTTACAAAAACATCACCTAGCTCTAGTTGTAAGCAGTAAGGTAGATTACTACTGGTTTTGTTTTCCCTTCAAAGAGAAGTTCCAGTTTCATCTCTGTTCAGAGATTCTATGTGCTGTGCTGTTAAGCACAGATTTCTGCTTAAATTATATTTAGAAGAGCTTTTTACATATTAAAATAGAACACATTTTAATGCATGTGTTGAACATTAAATCATTTTTGCTTCAGGGAAACTCTGGTAAACAGTAACTGTCAAAAATTGTAATGACACAAAATTAAAATAATAGAAAATAGTCTGTAACAACAGCTTTTCTAATCATGTTAACAGAAGCTCAGCTCTCCATCTTCTAACTATCACTATACAAAAAGCAGAAAGGTTGAGGAAGGAAAAATTATACACCAAGAACAAGAAGTGTTGGAAATAACAATTGTTAACATTCCTTGCTTTCGTACAGTGAAATGCACTTCAGTCAACGAAAGACAAATGCAACCAATTTAATATGTTTTTACAGTTATGACAATTACCCTTTCATCCAGGAGCTTTAATATATAAATATTTTTTTCCACAAAATCTTGGAAAATATGAGTGTCATTTAAGCACTCCAAATTGCAGTAACTTCTGGATGCCTGCACTATGTCAAAAAGAAACAGATCTGAAGAAATTAAACTGCATCAGAAATATTGACAAGCATATAGATTGAATTACATGAATATGAGATACATACAGACTTGGAGTAGTTCTGCTTAGTGATCAATGTCAAATGAATTTCAAAATTATTGTAGTTTGTTTCTTATGTCTTGTTTATTTTAGAATTTAATTTTAATTTGTAGTATGAAATAAAATCCCCATTTATTAACTTTCACTTACAAGCAAAAAAATCTAACTAGTAAACCTTGTCTGAAGTTAAACCCTTCCATTTTATAGAGGCCAAGTAACAATAGAGTTTATATTTATCATGATAAAAATTATTCAAAAGCAAGAAGTAAAAACAGAGACTTGAAAGTTTCTGCCTATTTATGTGGTAGGTAGCTGATGTCGAGAGGCTGTATGGTGAGGCTGCATTGCCCCCTATAGTCACTGCGTGTCAGCTGGGAGGGGAGGGGGAAGAGAAGGGAGAAAGTGGGAGAAAATATTTGCCCAAAGTGCTATGCACTTGATTTTGATTCATACTTTGGAAAGGGCATGGTGTGGAATGGTGGGGAAATTTAACTTGGTCATGCAGTACAAGCATTTGTATGTGTTATTCTCCAAGCACATAGGAGTGAGCTAAAGTGGACTCACATCTATCAGAAGAACCTCTGCAGTCCCTGGGGTCTGGCTGTGCTCAGGGTGCATTTGTTGGATGCTGGTACCTGCACACTGACAGTGCACCAGGGATGCTGGCATCCATCCCCTGTGTCCTTGACACAGAGGTAGCTGACTTTGATTCACCAGCAAAAGGCAGGAGGACCCACAGGTGACTTCTCTTTTGCTCTCAGTAGGCACACCTTTGGGGGTTGAGCATAACAGGGACATTTCACTCCAACACACATAGGACTCTAAAAATAGTGCCTGAATTGCAGAGTACATACACAGACTGCTCTCTGAAGCAGCTTCAGTACAGGGATCAGAAAGAGAGAGAAAAGGCTCAGGACCAGGTTCCTCTTCAGCAGTGGGAGAAACCACAAGGAGCACAGTTGGCTTCTTCTTGCTGCCCATGGACAGTAGCTAAGCTGCTCTGTAGCAGGCCTTGGGCCTACTTGGGGGGCCGAGTGTTTCTCAAATCCCTGCAGAATAACATGTCACTTTTATACCACGACCACAAAGACCAAGCTACATTCCAGGACTCAGATTTTTCCAGTCCTGCTCATCTGCCTTAACTTTGCTGTCAACTGAGAAAATGTTATCGGCCCATAAAATTAATCAAATCTCAGCAACTCTCCTAATACTCTTCTCTTATGAACACAATTATGCACAGCACTGAATACATTTTAATAGGCACAGACACAATATAACAAAAAAGCATTAAATTCAGGAGGATGTCTTAAAAATATCTGATCAACTACTGCTGTTTCTGTGCCAAAAACTTCATGGAAATGACAAATATTCAATAAGCTCAAGATCAATGCTGTCCTTCACTGGGTGCAATATACTGTTAGCACTATTTGTTTTATTTCTGAGGACAACTTTCCTACTACTGCAATTCTAGGCACACCTTCAGCTAGAAAAAGTTAGTACTGCTCCTAAGAGGAGATAGTTCTCATTTTTGAATCTCCTACCTCTTTCCCTTTGGTGGCAGAAACATGTTCATAGTGACACAATGAACTGGCTGGAGAATGGCATGAAGCTGTGCCAGGGGAATTCAGGTTGAATGTTAGAAAGAGCTTCTTTACCCAGAGGGTGGTGAACCATTGGAACAGGCTCCCCAGGGAGGCTGTCATGGCACCAACTCTCATGGAGTTTAAGAAGCAATTGGACATTGCACTTAGGAACATGGTGTGACTTTGGGGTTGTCCTGTGCCTAAATAGGAGTTGGACTTGATGATCCTTGTGGGTGCCTTCCAGCTCAGGATATTCTGTGATTCTGTGAACTCATACAGCTAAAATCCTACCATATTATTTTTAATTTGAATCAGTTGTTGAAGCTCACCATGTAGCAGTACCCAGGCTTGTACTTGTACAAGGGATAGGAGAAAAAGAAACAACAGTAGGTTATGGTAACTGCCTAATTCCATGGCAGTGACGCCTTGTGCCAACTGAAGTTGGGTTTGTAGTTATGATTTCAGGAACACAAATTCTCTTTAAAATGCCTTTGTCTGAGAAAATGTATCATGAGTGTTCCCATCTGCATACCTTTGCAGATATTCTCTGTCTAGACAGCAAACCTAGTCCTGCAAAGTGGAGCTGAACAACCTGTTTAGCTTTTGTGAGTATATGCCCAGACATAGTCCCATATCAAATCTTTATTCTGCTATGATGACTAGGACTCAATAATGACTAAGCTACTGATGAGATGTGATTGCTGCTTACCCAGCAGATCAATACTGTCTCACTCCCTCTTGATGTGGAGGGGTATATCCTGATAGTACTCAACTGTTCAATTACCTTACTCTGAACTGCAAGCTCTCTGAAGCAAGGTCAGATTTTTGTTCTGTTAGCCCTGTAGCTAGCATGAGTTCTGCAGCTCATGAAGGTCTGAAGTGAAGCAGAAATGTCTTTAACCACTAAAACTGTACAATACTCACCAGAGGTGTCACATCTTCTAGTTGCCTTAACTAGAAACATGACCGTACCCATATCTTTTTTAGTCTCTCATTTCGTTTGCACACTAGATCTCATTGTGCAGCAATCCAGTTAACACAAGCTTCTAAAGGTGCACAGTTCAAAGCTATGTTATCATCTTTGCCTGGTATTTTTTTTCTCTCACCTATGATTCTTTCCTTCAGTGTTTGTACTCAAACAGGTGTATGAACCACACATTAAAGGATTTCATTAGCTAGTGGGGAATTCTTTAGGGATGATGATTGCTTGTCCATTGCCTAAGTTCTGTCCAAATACATCCAGCATTTTTGTTCAACCAACACAACTTGATTGTGTCCAAAGGACACACAAGCAGTATGTTCATGAAAATGGGACACTTTCATCATGTTAGAAGCATACTGTGCCTTCATGCTAACGAACCAACAATCACTGTATGACACAAGTCTAGTCCCCTAAATGTGAACCAGCTTTCAGTAGCAGTGCACTACCTAACTGGTGCAGAAGACAATGACACATTTAGGGAAGCAGCATTTCTGAATGCCAAACATACAGAGATGAGTCACTAAATCTTATGAATTATCCATGCAGAGCAGACAGAACATTTGTTTTCAAGGTCAAATGAGAAAGATCTCCTGACCTGTGTGGTAAACTACACATTAATACATTTATCCATCTTTGGAATGTAAGGGACAAAGTCAACACAGAGAGAAATGAACCAGGAGGGTAAGTCTGCCAAGCTACCAAATTCATTATGCCATCCATTTTACTGGCATTTTAAAGTGTGTGCAGGGCATACACAATGAAAAACAGAACTCTAATTCAAACTTTAGTTTCTCCCAAACTAGGTTGCAGTATCAAATATACTTACATTCTTTCAATAATCCTTAACTGATTTTGGTTTACATACTGTTTTTTTCATTTTTGTTTAGTAACCTCATAACTAATGCAGCTGAAAGAGTAAAATGAAGCAATACTAGATTTTTTTTTAAAGGGAAATTCCAGTTGTTTCTCATAAATGTTTTTACACTTCCCCCTGGCCTTCACCAGGCAGCATACTAAAAACTGTCACGATCCTCTCAAAATACTGTGTTTTGTTCTGGTTGTCAACACTAACATTTAAAGGATAACAATTTAGGAAAGAGGCAAGGTGGTCAATTGATTCCTCCTGAATACTCTGGACAAGCAACACTCAAGTTTGGTTCCTGAACCTGATGAGCTTTCATCATGTTAACAGAAGCACAGCTCTTTGATGGCTCAAGAGAAAGCAATTGTACTACCAGGGGATCAGACTAGAGAATGAATTCTGACTGGGAATGTCAAGTTTAAACACTCTAGTAGTGCAAAGGGGCTCAAAAGTGAATGCAAATCCATTCTAAAGCTCTTTACATTAGCAGAATATTGTAAAAAGGTCTTATTGGGACTCAGAGAACCACAATTTCTTTTCCCTTGCCAGGAATAGAAGTCTTGGCTGCAGTACAGGGCACAGTCCCTGACTTGCATTTCATCAGCCCCATCATAGGGAAGTCAGAATTTCTGACATTCTCCACTAGACTTTTTTCTTCCTCCTGCAGTGACAGTGAGGGAGGCAGAAGCACCTTTTCTGTTCCTCCCACTACAGTATTGCCAAATACTGTTTGGACATGTTGGACCATGCACTTCTGGGAGAGGATTCTACCCAGCGACAGAAAGGCTGAGACATGGTATGTGGAATGTAGCAGTCTAAATAAATTACATTCTTTTCCAAAGTCTCCTCAATACAGTAGATTCAGGCCCTATATGATTTTTCCTATTTGTTTTTCTATATTATTCTAGCTAAATCACCATTACTGTTTTCTTTTTCTTTCTTCCCCATTAAATGTTGGGGTTTCCCCTTCTCTTTCCTTCTTTCCCCTTTTCACTTTTCATCTTCCTTTCCCTTTCTTCCCTTTAATACACTAATCTACTTCCATTGCCACTGTCTCATCCCCAACTGCAACAAAGATTCTCAGAGTATATATTTTACTTCAATGAAGAAATTAATACAGACATTATTATTATATTTATGTTATATAATTATATAATCTAATATGTTGTTATTATATATTATTATTATAACATTCTAACATTTACTTTTAACTTTCAGATATCACCATGTAATTGAATTCTATAATGTGCCCATGCCCTATAAAACATTGTAGCTGCTCTTCCTTTTGTAGTATAGCTCTCTTATCTCTCCTGTTTTGTTTAGTTAGATATGATATTGCAGAATAAGAAGAGCATTCAAATTGCATGATTGCAGTGTTGGTAAAATACCACTGCTGTTAGTCAAATACTAATGAAAAATGAATACAATTCCTCACCAAATTTGGACTGCCATTTTAAAAGCAGTCATCTAAAACCAGGCAGTGTTCAGAAATGCATGACTACAATGTTTACCCATGAAGAAAACAGTGTTTCTTTATATTTCTAAAGAACCATATGTCTCTTTTAGTAGATCATACCAGTTTCTTTTGTAGAGGCCAATAAGGGTCATTAAACACCAATGGGTCTCTGAGTCCTTCTTCAGAGTCAATGTCATTGTAGCCTTCACCAGGGATCTCATTTTCCTTCTGTACAAGATCTGCAGGGCAAGGGAGGCAAATGAACTATGAAAAACATAATCACTGCTTTTGCTGTTGCTTTTTTCATCATAAAAATTCCATTTATTTAAATTCTTTTGAAAAACACATTTGTCTGCTCAAAGCATAAATATATACTTATATTTCTAATATTCTCATCTTAAAAAGAGTTTTGCCATTCTTTTTGGAAAAAAATTAAATACTCTCTATAAAAAATATTACCCAAATGTGTTACACAAACTTCAGAACAAAGCAAGTAATTAACAAAGTAAATTCCTCTAGTTTCTCAAAGGTGACAAGAAAATATTTCACACCTACCTGAGGGGTTTAGTAGTTTAACGGTGATTTTTAGAAGTGACTTGAGATATTCAAAAGCAGCAGGGCCCTTAACTCACATTTTCATTTAAGAGAGTTAGACCCTCAAAATCTATGAGGATCTAGAATTCAGGATGAAAAGCCTTACTGAAAGTCAGGGAGATTTGGGTTATCAAAGGAGAGGGTTTGGGGTTTTTTGAAGTATTTAGGAACTTAGAGGCAGATATAGGCACCTAGCTGATTTTTTTTTTTTTCAAAGTAGGGTGAAGGAGGGTTAACTCCCTAACACTCACTGAGATTAGTGTGCTCTTAGAAAGTGCTAAGCACACCTCTGCATCTAAATACCTTCTCTTGGATTGCTTTTGAGAATGGGCTTTATCACCTGAATGCTGTGATTTATCCCACCCTTAATTCTTGACCTCACAAAGATTGCCAAAAACATCCTTTACTCAAACAATTGTGTCATGATTTTGATGGAAATGGACAGGATTAGATTAAAAAAATCTTATTTTAACAAAATTTAGTTGGTATTTGGATCTAGAAATTCATTAAAGGTTGAGAGATGAAAACAACAGACAGTCTGTGAGACCCTGAGCACCTTCAGCTTCAAGAGTCCACCTTGTAAAGGCTAAGCAGCACAAGCACATATGTGTGAAGTCATCTTGTTAGCAGTGTTAGAGTCTGCTATTATGAATGACTAACTCACTTTCACCACACTAGCCACAGCTGGGAAGAAGATGAGGGGTAGAATGGAAAACAAAGTTGCAGTATAAGACAAATCTGCCATGATACAGTTTCAGATTTGGATTTCTGAGGAAGCAGAACTTCTTTCTGGTGGTGTGACACAGTGAATAGCTGTGGCTCCATTCATTTAGCTTCTGCTGGGGATTTTTGTTTTGGTTTTTTTTCCCTTGATTTTATAATGGATTCATATAAATATGAATTTCTCTGTAACTATTCTCAGTATTCAGTCTTTAAAATTAATCCATTCTCTAATACTGAAAACATTAGTTCCTTCCTGAGTCACATTTGATATTTTTCTGCACTGCCTGGCTTCTGAGCATGCTGGCTGATGGTAAGCTTTGTCATGAGATGCTGAGATATGAGGAACAACAGGTTACCTCATAATCTCTGCTCGTTAATGCTTGTTCTGGAGAGCACCTGCTGTCTTTAAAAGGGATTTGAGTGACCCAAGATTAAGAAGTCTCCCTACAACAATTACTGTTCTTATCACTGAAGAATACTCATACCAATGTGACATCTTCCTGATGGTTTCAAATTCACAGACTGAGGCAGAGATAAGAGTGAATGAACCAGAGTGTTCAGTTATAAGAAGACATCAAACTGGCCCAATACAATTGCATTTTGGAGAAGAGTAACACTCTCAGACTAATTGATTTCAGGCTGCAAAATATCTATTAGGGCACAACATCCTCTGATTTCATTCAAAGTAATATTAAGTGCAACAGTGCTTACAGTGTTTCTAATCATTCTTCTAGTTCATTCTTATTTGGCAAATGACATCATGAGCACAGGGAAGCTAACTGAATCACACAGTCTGACACTGGCTGCGTTTCAGAGTAATATCACCAGTATGTCTTGCTATCTCTTTGGTTTAAAAGATACAAAAGTATAGACTTCCATTCTTGTGAAGCCCAGTCAAGTTTGTGATAGGATGTTGTGAAGGATCTGTCACCACAACACCCACCAAATTACACCTCATTCTGTTTAACCACTAGCTCCTATCACCATTATTTTCATTGACAATACTTGTGCAAAGCAGTTCTTTGAAATATTATCTGAAGTCATCAATAGTTAGGAAATGAATGTGGATGATTTTGTTCCTTCTCCTCTCCCTCCCTCCACCCAGGATCCTTCAGAAAGCATCTTTCAGACATAGAGAAATCTAAATATCAAGTATTATTAATGAAACTTCCCATCTAGCATTCTTTCACACTGAGACAGCGAGCCTGCTGGGAACCTTCCTTTGTCTGATATGATTCTATGTTGATGTCTCCAGATGGCCAAACATCTTCTAGGTTATAGCAGTCATATCTGCACCATCTAACTCATTTAGATGGTTCCTGAACTGAAATGGAATTGACCTAGTTTTAATTCCAAGTAAAGGAGAAACAACTAGTGGAACCTACACACTGGTTAGAAACTGAAATTAATTATTTGAAACCACATGCAAGTAGTAGGTTTGCCAGAAGGAACAGGTAACAGAAGGCAACAGTGATAAAGGATAATGGAAAATTGGCATCCTGGATGCTAGGTGATGGAAAGCCAAGATGGCAGTCTGAAGAGTTTTGGCAGTCCCACGTTGAGAAGGAGAAATTTATTTCTGAGGTTAATTCATTTCTGCTTGACTGTGTTTAGGATTCCTCCAGTGGAAGAGAATACAGTTCACACCTTATAAGCTCTGCATTTGTAAATGCATTTTTGTGCTAATAAAGCTTGAAGGATAGTCTCAATATGACTTCAGAGCACATTATGCATAGCTGTCTTCTTAACTGTAGAACACCTAAAATCCATTGATTTTCACAGTTGTAAAGAAAAATGCAAACAACAATGAAGTTAATTAGTAAGCTGCAGCATGCTGCCAAAAGCAAAGGTGGATAAACATTAACTGTAGTGGGGTACATGCATCTGACATCTCTAGCAATAACATGCTTCCAGCACAGAAACTGTGGAGCCCAGTGGTATATGCTGATCTAGGGAAAGAGGTGGATACAATGAGATAGACTTCTGTTTGTCTGGACTGAACACAGCAATCCAGGCTCTTCCAGTGATCCAGAGATCAGTTATAACACAACAAACTCCACCAGCTCCTTCAAAGCTTGCTCAGTCTGCTGTGCCACTGTGCAGTTAAGGAGCCTTTAATCTTCAGGCTGACACAGGCACAGTGAGTCTACAGACTAAAATTTCATAGACAATTTGGTTGAAAGTTAATTACTGCCTGTTATTCTACCTGCTTTTCTCTGAGTAGAAGAATGAGGGGAAAAATCCAATGCATTGCTTCTACTGCTTCATGCTTTCTGCTATAAACTGCAATGGAAACCTCTAGTACCAAAATAAAGCTTTGTATGTTTTGAGAGTATAAAAGATTGTCAGATAGCTGTAAAACACTGCTGGTCAAGATGTGTCCCTCAAGATACATGCTTAATTTACTCCAAATTAAAATTCTATTCTCCAGGTTCCCAGCTGTGGACATATTTTTACAATTGTTTCCAGTGAACAGTGCATTTTCAGACCTGAGCAACAGTCCTTAAAATGGGCTTTGTGACACTGCAAATGAGCCCACTAAAGGCAATCAGCACACAAAGCTTTATGTCCATGTGTGTAACTCTTGAACTCTGATGGGACTGTTCACACCATGCAAAGTGAGCAACATGAATCAGCCTTTGCAGGACTAGAGGCTTCAGTGTAACATCACTAATGCCATTACAAAATACTACTTAAAAATCAAACAAGCATAAAGATTAGCCAATTGAAAACTGTTGGTCACTGAATACAAAAGATACAACTGAATACAAAAGGATGCAAATCTAATGAGGAAACCAGGAAAAACAGAAGTAAAATCAAAGGATGTGAACATATATAGAGCATGGTTTACTAAAGGCAAAAAAAGACAAATAAGCAAGGAGATGTGCTTCAAAATTCAATCATCAGAGGAAAACTATGAATTAATAACAACAATTATATCTTCCAAATGTCATATTTGTGATGTACAAGATATTTTAGCCAGATTCATACATATGTTTTAAAAATGACAAACCACAGATTTCAACAATAAAAAGCCTTTTCATAGTAAGAGAATGGTATAAAAAAATCTTGTTAATGAAAGAGTTGCACTGTCTCCTGTCACAATGTCCTTTGATAACAAGTTATGCTTCAAGGTGAGAGCCAACTCAGCTGAGATTCCTCCTCTGAATTACCCCATAGGAATCCATATCTCTCTTCTGATTATGGGCAGAGCCTGATGAGTTCAGAGCCCATGGAGTGAGGCCACCCTTGCAACTTCTTTCCTATGTAATAGGGGCTTTTTTTTGTTTGAAAAGGGAAAAACATTTTAGAGCAGTTTTTCAAGAAGCTATTTCTTCCTTAGAACCTTTTCTTATCATGTTCTGAATCCTGCAACAGTGGTTTTCAGCATTTCTCATCATGTGTTCATATTTGCCAGCATTTCATCACAAAAGGACGATTTTAACTACAGTTTCAGTAAGAGATTTCCAGATATTTCTAGATAACTACTGACAGTTCCTCCACATTGTACACTCAAAAACTCTTTTGCATTTGTGTGCTCTTTCCCCCTGAGTTTCAATTCTCATTGTCTGGCTAAATCAACTTAACTCAAACAATTTTCTGCAGGATGTTGAATTACAAAATAAACTCATTGGTACATTATAGGAAACTTATGCCACAAGAGCTTCCTTTACATATCATGCTAACCTTTTCCAGAATCTTTGAATCAAATATGCAGATGTGAGTGGCACATACTTTTGACATTGAGCTAGCAGCAATTATGCTCCTATCTCACCTCAAGTTTTTAGGTAACTTACAAATTTCAGAAAGGTCAGATTCACTAGGAAATAAGCAGAGAAGGAAACAAGAACTTAATCATGCTGCTCAACAAGTGCATAGTGTGGCTATATCACTAATGCTGTGTGCAATTCTCATCACTGTCTCAGGAAGTGCATGAGTGATAATATTTCAAGATAAGAGACACTGGAAGTGCCAGGACTTTCCCTCCAGAGTAGTTTTAGAGCCAGGGTCACTCTGGACCTGCACTGATTTTCAATGTTGAATATCAGAGCACTGCCAGAGATAGACTGCTGAGTTGCTGGGATCCTTGGTCTGACCCAGCAAGGCAGCTCCCATGCATTTTAATAATGCTGCCAGTCTCCAGAAAGAACCAGAAGCAGCTTCCACATCACTTATCACATTGTCTCCTCACACACACTGAGTTGTACTTTGGAGACAATGGCCAACCACAGCTGAGTGGCCCTCTGGCTGTTCCAAAATACATCATGGCTGAGAAGACTGTAAATCAGACAGGCCACCTTTGGCCACAATGACCATCAATCCTTCACCCCATTAGTCACAACTGTAGTCCAGCCCAAGTGTCTGCAGTCTTAAACAAGACCCCACCTTGGCTGACTTGAGCCAGCTCAGTGACAAAACAGCTCTCCTCCCCCACCAGCTACAGAGATGAGAAGAAAACAGGGAGAAATAGGTTTTCCATGAAAGAGACTTCTATGCAAAAAACTGTGCTTCTGCTACAGCCAGTAATCTACAGTAGAATATTTTTAGGATTCAGATAATTCTGGCTCAGTTCCACAGAATGAACAGTGGAACTGCCTCAATTTAATTACCACCCCATGAAGCACTCTGACAGCCCCAGCACAGTGCTTAGTAAGCATTTTACCCTAGACAGCTTGAAGATGTATTGTAGCACTGAAATTACAACACCTACCATGACTTGTTCTGTCATCCTACTCCAGGAAGGCAGCATGCTTGTCTCTATAATGAGCTGTCTGATATTCACCCACTTCACCTGTAGCAAACAGGAGTAAAATGTAAGTAACCATAAGTTGGCATATTAGTTGAATGCAAGCTAAAATATTCATTTTTGACAGGAGATTTAGGATTCTTTTAACTATCTAACAAATGTAATATAGAATTGACTTACATTTACATTTTGGAAAACATTCTGAATTTTCTAAATTTTAATTATTTCTATCTGGGGAAAAAAACCCAGACAACAACATAAACCCCCACCAACCCACAGACCCTGTTCTCTTCATCTTACTTTCTGCTTACAGGATTCCTGAATCAGAGAATCATTAAGGTTGGAAGAGACCTTTAAGGTCACCAAGTCCAACAGTCAACCTACCATCACCATACCCACTAAATCATGTCCATAAAAGTACATTAAGGACATACTAACTACTATGTCTAATGTAGGAGTAAAATACATATAACTTCAGGATATATGTGTGTCATACATGAGCTGAAACAAGACAAGCTAGGTTACACCAAAAAATCTGATGCATGCAGTCAGAAGCAAAGATCATAGAATCCATAGATTTAAAAGTCCAAACATACTAAAGAAAGATCACTTTTTATATGCTAATAAATACATAAATAAACAAGTAACTGTGGAAATATCTTAGAAATAAAATATAATTTAGATTTACCAGATGCTGGCTTCCTTACAAGCCTCCTGTACAACTGTCTTTGGTTCTTACCCACTATTGATTAATTATTTCTCATCATTTATTTTCTTTTTCTTACACAATATATCTCTCTTTATTTCTTTTAAAAACAGAAATATTTGGTCACCTTCGGTCTTCAGTCTGACAGAGTTAGAGAAGAGTACCTCAGGATTTAGACAGCACTTCCCAGTCATCATTACTTGAAAGCAAGAGTTTTCAGTCTCAAAGAGGCATAATGTCCAAAAAGAAACAATACTCTGAACAAAGATGAAAAATTGTAGATTACTTTCACAGGCTCTTGTTCTACAGTGGAGAAAATATCCACACACTAGCTAGGCTTCTTTGAAAGGAATATTTTCCTTTTATACAGAGATAAAAAGCAAAGCTTTCAGGTCAGAGGCTATAGGGGAAAAGAGCTAATGTCTCCCTGTGCTTTGATGTTACAAGTAGTCCCTCGTAACAGGAGTGTATGAAAGCTAGCAGTAAACTGAGCCAGCATATTTAATAACCACTTTCCATATGGGTGGCACATGTCTCACTCTGTACCTTACACAGCAAGGGAAGTCATGCACATTACCAACAGTACACAGACCTTGATTGTAACATCTTAATATTGCTTTTAAATATGGCATAGCTAAAAGGTAATGTGTGATTTATAGATCCCATAGGAAGACCTCTCTTTACACATGTATCTGAAACAACTACAGGCAGCAAAGCAAGGTTAAGTGTTCTTTTCTCACTGAAATGTAACACACATAATAGGTTTTGGACTGGTGTGCAATATCTGAAAAGAGAAAGTTTCAATCTGTGATGATTAATAGTGTTTGGTGTCCCTGTTGCTTTTGAAGCTGAAGGACTGCAAACTGGAGGAACTAGTCCAGTTATCTTTCACAAATGCTTAGCAGCAACACCAGAAGGACCCGGTGCAGAAGCTGGCATTGGTCCTAATGGACCAGTGGACCTAATGGACCAGTGAACTCATTAACCTGTCTTCTGGAACACTATATCTCAAAATTCAGGATATACTGCATTAACATTACCTTAACAAAAGAAACCAGTCCAAAATACTAATTAAATTTTTGATGTTATGTAGCACCAAGCTATCTGCTCTGATCTGCTATTTCCTCATCCTGCCTCCACACCAGTTTCTGTCTTACTGCTGAAGTATCTGTGCAATGACAGGTGGGTTCCCAGTCCCCTTCTCCTTTTGTGTGTCAGCATAACTCTACTCTATTTAGACAGTAATACTTTCTAGACTAATTTTCTCCCTTTTCTTTTGGAGAGGCCCTGAGTGGACTCCACTGCAGGTCCTCAAGCAGGACCAGAATGATCAGGTGTGGGCTTCCAGGTGGAAAGCGTTAGCCAGATGATAATTGTGTGCAACTCATGGCAATGCAGGGTGGAGCCATAACTCCAGCAGGCTCCCACCTCTGGCACCAGTCTCTGGCATGTTGCTGTGTTTCCTCCCCCAGAAGGCTTCTTTTTTGCCCTTGTTAATTCTTAAACAATGAACCACTGGGAACAAAGATGAACCAGGGCATGTGTTTGCAAAGAAACACAAGAGAAGGCATTACTGCTAAGAAGCAACAGTGATGAGAGTGTTCTTTAGAAAGCTATGTGAATTATAAACAATGGACTACTGCCATGTGTTAAAAAAGAACAAGATCACAACAGAGAAAGAAACTAAGTGTTATTCTTAAATGACAAAGTCAGGAGAGACAAAAGGGCATACATCATTTCCCTCTGAAACTGTATGATAAAATGACAGCAAAAATCAGCTTAGAAGCAACACATGAACTAGCCTTCTGTGCCTCCTGCTCTCTTCCTTCCAAGACTAAATGGATCTGTGTCTCTCTTTTGTCACATTGTTGTAACTTTCATTCAGCCTCCCCACTTCACCTTGACCGCGTTTGAACAGTGACAATATGTTTCTTGTTCTTCACACTTTTCCCAGCAAGGATCACTGTCAGCCTCTTACTTTGTATTTTCCTGGCTTTTGAGGCAGTGATTTCTTTTTTCCTTCTTTTTTTCCCCAGCTATCATCATTGCTATTTGGAGAGAATTTGGTTCAATTTCCATTTTAACTGTGGAATGTTTGAATTAGCTCATAATGTCCCTCGGCTTGGAGAGCAGAGAGCTGGTCTGCAAAACAGGGGAGGGGGGAGAAACAAAGTTGTGGGTTTTGCAAAATAAAAAATAAAAAGGTGCTTAAATCATTTTGTGCTGCATATAAAGCTGGAAAATAATGAGAGCTCTTCAATTTAGAAATTATTTGGGTTCTAGGAATAGGAATCAGAGAAAGCTGTAAAATTATTAGGACACTGCAGCATCCTTCCCAAGCATTTCAATTCAGAGGTGATCAAAGATTCTGGACTTGCAGAGCAATTTACTTGGCATTTGCAGGAAAGCCTCACTCTTTCAGACTGAAGCACTCTTAACAATATGAAGAACTCCAATAATTTTAAATTGATGTATACCATACATGCCTAGAAATCCAATTTAGGCTTTAAATAAAAACATCATAACTTCAGAAGTATGAAGGGCCCACCCACAACATAACAGCAACCTAGCCTTTCCAATTCACATGGCAGTTCAGCCTAGCTGTTATTTCTCCCAGGCTAGGTTTTTCTGGCATGAGAAATTGCTGAAAACATTACAGATGAGTGTTTCTTTTAACCCTAGCCTTCAGGCTTTCTTCCTGACTATCTATGATTTTTTTCCTAAACCCACAGAATTTTTGGACAGTCTTAGACTGCAAGACGATTTGCAAGGTGTAAATGGTATTTCTAAATAATTTTCAATCCTGCAGATTAAAACCAGAAGACAATGTTTAAACCACATCAAAGATGCAATATAAGCTCAACCACAACTTTAATTCAGCTGAGTTTGTTTGTAAATAGATATATCTTCTCTTAGCTGAGCTGAGACCTGCAAATATCTGTTCTTAAGGGAAGCACAAAGTACACTGGATTCTAAACCAATATTGATAGAGTAGGAAAATAAAATTGTCTAAATGTTAAAAATTACATCTCAAGTATACATGAAAACCAAATTATTAGAAGTACCCTGAGCAAGAGAGTTCTTGCATTGGCTCAGCAGGTCCTCTGCTGCTCCATGCAAACTGTCCTGTGTAAAACAGGCTCCTGTCACCAGCTGACTTGTAAAGTCACTCAGTTTCATGTTGCAGTCAACCATCTTTCCAGTCACACAGGCTGCACCAGAAACCCTTCCTGTAGTGCATGAGGCTTGTGAGAGGCCACAGAAGAGCTATGGAAACCCAAGCTTTCTTTTCCTTATTGACACAGGTGTAAGACCATGTGAGACATACATGAGGCTGACAGTGATATTTCAGGTAAGATGTGGTCTTGGTGATGAGTTCTGAATGTGACATATTCTTTTCTAACTGGATCCTATAAAAACATCAACACAAGTTTGGATACACCTTGATAATGCTAGCAGTCACCAGTGCACCAGAAACAAGGAGGTAGAGGGGACCAATGAGACTAGGTTATCATAGATGTTTCCAACAGGCTTTAAAACAAAGTTTCTTTGCTTTATAGAGGATACAAGTGAGGCACTAGTGGATGGAAAAGCCCCAGACACCACAATCCACTTTTGTCACAAACAGATGAGATTTGTTGCCATTATTTTCTATTGTACCAACTGTAAGTAGCTTCTCCAATGTGCAGCATGCTAAAATACTTTGAAGTCAAAAGGAACTTCTGAAAGTCATCTGGTGCAACCCCCAACTCAACAGAGAACCAACACAGATCAGGTTGCTTGGGATTTTGTACAGTCAAGATCTGAGTATCTCCAAGGATGTAGTTCCATAAATCACTAATGCTTCTTTGTGTTCTTTATCTTTTAAATTACAGTATTCTAAAATCAGGAAATTTTAGATTTTCCATCTGAGAAGTTGATAGCCATGGCCTGTTTCTAAGGACAGAACATATCTATGAAATATTAATGTGGTGTGAACCAATGCAGGTGCCCTTGAATGTTTTCAGTTTATGTAAGCTAGGATAAGTCTGTTCTGTTCCCCATGGACTAGAGCTTAACCTCAAGACTCAGCGTATGTGTGACTTAGTGTAAATTTAGTGGAGACTATGATGTCTGTAAACCCTTACAAAATGTTACACAAAAATGCTATTAGTAGATTTCTACCTCAAAGTGTGCCAGGCTCACTGTCAGACATCAAAAGTGCTTACAAGTATCCATCATAATGTTCTTGGGCTTCTAAAATTAATTTAGCCCCTCGTGGTGGAGCCTGATACCAGCTAGAGGATGCCTTTTAAAGTATGCATTCTTTTCTTGAGAGTAGAAAAAGACACTAAACCTCTCCAGAAGCTTTTAAATAATGAAACCTGAAATACCTGTAATGGACAAACTTCCCATACTTGTTCTGTGTGAAGTTTGAAAATAAACTTGGTTTGGAAATGTTAGAAGAGGAACAGCAGTCATGGCTCCAAAAGGGAGCCATAAACTAGCAGAGTGCAAATCTTACACATATGGACTTCATGTGTTGCAAATTAAATTCTGAAGTAGAACCTTACAATGATCAATTACATATTTTTAAACAACTAAATTACTTTTTACACACCTGGATAGCAGTGATACACTCAGCAAAACAGCCCTGCTTTATCATACAGCAGTTATGCTGACAACTTTAGAGTCTGATGTCAACAAAAGGGGACTGCATTTAACCTGAATCCTTCTTTCACTCTGTCCTTCTTTAATCACATGCATAGTTTCTATACATTTTTCACTAACCCTTTGGATAAAATAATAAATTCTTTCTTGTTTGCTTACAGTAAAGTTTGATTTTTCCCTCTGTTCAAAATATTCCTCATTAGTAACTCCTACAAATATAGGCAATTAATATAGTTATTTCACAAATGCAAAAGTATACTTAAATTGACTTTTAAAATGACAAAGAAAGGATCTGTGTCATTCTAAGATTGAAAACCTAAACAATAATTCAAAAGAACTGATGAAAAAACTTATCCCAATATGAACATTCCTGCCAGATTTCAGCACAACTGAATTTTGTTTCAGTTTATAAATATGTGCAAATTAAAACCTTTGTACACTTCAGCACACAACAGTTAACACGTGGAATTACTTTATAAAGAGAACACAATTCTAAACTGAACTACAGCTCTTATTCAAAACCAGAAGATTTATTGAATAAATTGTTAAACTTTTATTTTACTTCCCTGCTTTACTGTTTTTCAAGCTTAATGCTTTTTCTTCACCTTCTCCATTCTCACTCTTGTGTCCACTGCTTTTCTTCTTTCAGTGTTTTTAAATGTAGGAAGAGAAGAGTGATGCTTGAAGGCAGAGAAATAAGGAAGGAGGTTTTCTTCAAGGATTGAAAAATAGATCTAAAATAAGGCTGCAGATTTTCCCCAACTAAGTAATCAAATGAGGTCTCTCTCCCTCAGTAAATAAATGTTCCTTAAGACATGAGCAATGAAAACTGCTTCATAATGTGAGTGTGAAAAACACATGCCTCTCTTCCCAGATTCACCTACCAGATAACAGCAGAAATTTGAAAAAGAAAAGGGTTGTGGCTTGGTCAGGCCATGAGGACAGGAGGGGTTCAGGGCTGGAGATGAACTGAGGACAGTTTTCCACACATCCCTTCCCACTCCCTGCAGAGGCTGTGGAACTTTTCCTCTACTCTCATCTACACCAGAGCTACATGGGAAAAATGATGCCAGTGGCACTATCCCCCATTGTATAAGAGCATCAGCATAAAGTAAGGCTTACTGTGCCAAGTCTTTTAGCTTCTTTATGGACTAAATTCCTCTTGAGTATAGAATAATTTTCCATTCATGACAGACTAGGAGAAATTACTCTGGATTTAAAAAATGAAATTTTGTTGAATCCAATCTCAGTATATGTGTGCACAAATTAGTTCAAGTTGAGGGATCCTAAACTAGAAAGAAGTGCATATTGCTCCCTGCTAGAAGATGATTCACTCAACAAAGTTAATCAACTGGATGATAAACTGAATACTAAACTGACTGATGGTCAGTGTGAGGCCACTCCTGAAGTTTCAAGCACATGAACTTAGGTACTTGGAGATTTTCAGCAAGGCCTTTCACATCTGTGAATAAACAATCTCAGAGGGAAGAATGCTGCCAGATTTGATTTAAT